>JAQFXN010002144.1:0-13332 GCA_034693365.1 Liacarus xylariae
GAGGGAGAGAGGGGGAAGGGGGAGAGAGAGGGAGGGAGGGGAGAGAAAGAGGGAGGGAGGGGAGAGAGGGGAGGGAGGGAGAGAGGGAGGGAGGGGAGAGAGAGGGAGGGAGAGAGGAGAAGTTCAAAGTCAGAGACAATTATTATTTTGTGTATTGAGAAACACATGTGATTTGAATTGATTGATGAAATAATTGACAACCAATTCATTGAATGGTTCTTTGAGTTAAATACCATTTCATAATGGGATGTAATTATAATAGTTGTTGTGATTAAGTATTTCTGACGAATCCATTGAGGCTTTGTTGTGACTCTATATATGCTGATCAGTGAACCGACAGTTTGCTCCACTCTATCATATATAACACAAAACAATAAAAAAGTTTTAAAAATACATAAATTATCTTATATTGAAATCAATTGTCGTAATTGTCTTTAACTTCATTATAGAGGACAGACTTCCGTTAACACAATTATATAAACGAATAACTACTCCAAAGGTTATCGGAGAGAGAGATAGAGAAGAGAAACAATTTTACAAATTAATCACAGGTTATGTTTATTAGAGTGCAAAATGATGTTTATATTTAATGATTTATTAATCATATTTTCAAAAAAAGATATATAATTTATTTGACTCTATTCTGACATTCATTTATAACAAACAAACGATTGAATGGAAATAATTATTCTTAAGTCTCTGTCTATAGAATCGCTTTAAATACAAATCAATGTCAACGGGTTTTAGGAATTTCTCATAAAAACTTATTGTTTTTGTTATTATGTTTTTTAAAAAAGAATATTTAAACTAAACATTTATTATAAAACTTAAATGGAATAAATTAGAATTAACATAAAAATTAAGAAAAAAATATCTTAAATCCAATAAAATCCAAAATTATGTTTTCAAAAGAGAAATAAAATTAAAGAATTTCAATGAATTTCATTTATGATATCTCATAATCGGAGAATATCATTGAATTTATATAATTATTAAGTTATTAAAGAACTTAATTAATTCCGTTTCAAAATTTTAACACTAATTAAGAGAAGAAATTTCAATTTTTATTTTATTTAATGATAATAATTGAGTTCAATTAGGACTTCAAGTAATAATAAAAGTTATCTAAAAAATATTTGATCACAAAAAAGAAGAAAATAAAGAAATTCTCTAAAACTCAGAGAGTAATCAATAATTTCTACTTTTCAAGTGCACAACCAATTGATTAAAACATTTTTCCCGAATTATTTTCTAAAAAAAAACTGAAGCGAAAAGAAATAACAATTTCGATGATGTATTGCAGAGCACAGGAATGTATAGTTTGAATAAAATGAAATAAAAAAAAGAAGGGGAATAAAATAAAATAATATTTATAATATTATTAATATCTGTGCTTTGAGTTATCAATCAGTTTTACATTTTTCTTCATCTTTTCATAACTTCTTAAACACAACAAAACAAAACAAGAAATTTGGTCCAAATTGTTGTGTCGATTGAGGTCATTGAATCAGTGGTCGGACGCAGTTATTACAGGCCATTAACAGACTATTTATTCAATTTAATAACTAAACAAAATTGAGTGAAAAAAAACTTATTTTGCTTTTGCTTTGAAATGATTGATAACACTATTAATTGCATTTTATAACTGCTATTAAATATTTATATTCCTATGCATTGGTTTGAGTGGAAAAATGATTTTTTTGAAAAATTTTTCTTTTGATAGATTGACCTCAAAATCCAATCATTACTGTATTATTTGATAATCACCACAACCAACAGAACAGACCGTTAGGACCAGTGATAGACACAATAGATAATCAATTTTAGAAAGAATTGCACAAAAATATTATACTATAAACAGACCTTCAAATGGATAGATATTTAATTGAAAGGAAAAAAAGAGTCACGACTTTCATACGACAGAAAAGTTTTTGATTTTTTCCTATTCTTAAGGTTAGAAATCATCGACTTTTGTTGCAATCTTTCAAAATACCGGTAAATCTATAGCTTCTATAGGAAAGCATTATTATTCATAAAGAGGTTATAAATAGGGCCCTAAAAAACCACTTCAAAACCTCTGATATACTCAAAGATTCAATACTTTAATATTCGATTAGAAACTGGAAATACAATGAAATTGAGTTTATGTTAGATTATTATTAAATACAACAAAATTAATATTAAGACAATAGAAAAACGGTTTTCGATAATACAGACATTGTATTTCACTTAAAGGCAAGAATTTTTAAAAAATAAGTTTTTCTTCATTTTAAATATTTTGTTAACCTTTAGGGCAAAAGTTCGACAATTGGGTAGAAAAATGTTTGAATAGATAATTAGATAAGTAGTGAGGGGTTAGTGGGAGAGGTAGATAAGCAATTACATCAAAACCACTCATTAATTATAAGACTATACCTGCAATAACCAGATTTGACTCAATTGTTATGTAAAAAATGATTTAAATTGATGTAAAAGTTATTTAAAGATCGATTGAATGATGACTTACTTATCCATATCATTGAAAAGCGGAACCATTTGTTCCAAAATCGATAGCAAATGTATGACAATATTGTCTCCAATATTCTCATTGTATAAGTCCTTAAGAATATCCAAATATAAATCGTTTTCATCGATATTTGTATTACAAATAGTTTCGCAAATATTTAAATATCTCTCAAACCATTGAGTGTCGCCTAAAACCAGCGATTTATTAATAGATTTGTCTTTAGTTTTATTCATTTTTAAGCCATTTATTAATTTTTATTATTAATTGAAAATCAAAATTCAATTCATTTATTAATTTATATTCAAATTAGTCTTTATTTGAAAACCATTTTTATAACACAATTCACACAAAACAAGAAAAAAATTATATATATTTTTATAAAACTTTTTTTTATTTTATTAAATAATATACAAAAAAAACAATTACTCATTGAATTGAAAAAAACAAAACAACAAAAAATAGTTTAATATTTAAAAACTTAAAGAAATTGTTTTATTTATTTTGAAATCAGCAAAAAAATAGGAGACATTTATTTTGAGCACACATTCAACTCAATTAATAAAGAAAATAACACAAAAAATAATTATAAAAATATGATTTGAATTGAAATCAAACCTTAATTTGTTGTGTATTTCAAAGAGAGTGTAAAAACTTATTCAACTTTTTGTTTTAATAAACCGACAATTAATGGGTGGAAATGATTGAAGCGATTGATAATAAAATTATAAAATAAAATAATAATAAAGTTATTTAATTAATGAGAAAACTTATCAAATGAGACATCGGATCACATGAGTGGACATTACGGGAGAGCACAGGCTATACAATACAATACAATACAATTGTTCTAACGGACAGACAATTTACTCTGTGTTTGCACTGCTTTTGCAATTACTGGCACTTAATTTAAACAATTATTTATAAAATACAAACAAAAAATCAATTTAAAAAACATGAATTAGTTATTAATATTTGATTCAATTGTTTTCTTATCGCTATTTTGAACACAAGATTAGGGAAAAAATATAACGCAATAGACTTAAGACAACACACAAAACACGTGACTTTGTTTACATAACATACAGCCAATTGGGTGAGAGAGGACTAAACCCCCATATTTCCCCCTATAAGTATCACATGACAACTGTATTATAAACAAGTTGTTAAACAAATTTTGTTTCTTTACTCAACTATTTTTATGTTTATTTATGTTATAATCGAGACTTAATCTGTTATTTAAGACATAAATTAAGTTTTAATTATTAATAAACAAACAATAGTTAAGTAAAGAAACAAAATTTGTTTAAAAACTTGTTTATAATACAGTTGTCATATGATATATAGGGGAAAAATATGGGGGTTTAGGTCTTCTCTCACCCAATTGGCTGTATTGGCCGACACTTACAGTTAAACCAATCAAATCAAAGCAACTCATCGGTGGCGCACAGTTTCAAAGCTAATTGACATTAGGTCTGAGTTTTTAACTTAGTTTCGGTTTCTTTAGTTAATTACTAATTAATAACAATTTATTTGTTTTTTTGTTTAATAATTAATGTTTTTTAAAGTTATTAATTAATAATATATTATATTTTATAACGTAATAAAGTGTTGTCTTGTATTGTATGGAAAGTTAACATAAAATAAAATTAAGTTTTTGTCATTTAGTGAAACACAGTTTTGTTTGTTTTAGTAATTTTAAAAATAATCATTAATTATAAGGTATTTAAGAGGTTTTTCTCATTTGCTTTAAATCTTCCTTCACTTAAATGGGTTTGAATTTGAAAAATATATTAAAAAATAGAATAAATTGACTAAAGTTGTAGCTCTACTCAAGACGTGGCCTTCAATTCAGTTGTAGTGAGGGCTGCGTTCTCTATATTACCGATCAGTCCGTCAGACCTTCTTTTGCCAATTGTGGCCAATTTTGGTATTTTATTAGAGGCGGACAATGAGTTATAACTCATTGAACCGAAACCATTGAACCCTTGAAATCCTAACACTTCAGGACTCCCGGAGTCGAAAAACTCGTCTTCGAGAGCACTGAACACATTACCACTGCTCTCGCCGTCGTATACCGAACCCTCTTCTGGAGTCGAATGCGTCGACGAACTGGTCTTCTCTTCGGGTCTGAAAGTTCCGCCGCGTATTACTTCGAAGTTCCCGCTCCCCATCAGCCCTATGTGTCTGCCCTCAGATGAAAAATGTGTTCTCTGTTGTGGTCTTCGATTGCGCCTATAATTGAATCTATTTCTAGACCTTCCGACGCTCTCATCTGACGTGTGGTCTTGTAGTGGACGGACACCCGAATCGGCCGAATCTAATTTGTCGTCCGTTTTGTTGTCGTCTATACTGTCATTGGTTTCGTTGAATGCATTGACCTCTGAGTCGTCATTTCGAGGGAATCTCATTCTTGACTTTCTTCCGGACCTCTTGAGGAACAAAACTCTGGACATTCGAGGACTCGACTCATGAGATGTTTCGGGAAAATGAATGAATGATTTTTCCCCGAATTCCTCATCCCTTATGTGTCGCCGATATCTTCCAAACCGTTTTCTGTCATCGCTTTCGGTGGCGTTTCGGTCGCGAAGACGTCGGAACAGATTTATTGGATTCAAATAACTAAGAAATCTTCTGAAACGCGACGGCTCTTCGTCTTCTTCGTCCTTCAGAAGGTCAGACAGATTGAGACCTCCGGGCAATTGGTTTGGATTGTTCTCCGGGGACTCGTCCTGTTGTGTTTGTTGAGGTATCATAGCGTAGGGCATAGACCCCATTGGCATTGACTGCATAGCCATCGGTGCCATTTGAGAAAAGCCTCCCATTGGAGTGTATGGCATCATCATTGGCACAGACATGGCCTGCGAGTTGGCCTCAGAATTGCTCGCACTGGCAGTCAATTGACTCATATCTTTAGATATTTGTGCTGAACCCGATTGGCCAAACAATGATGGCATATATCCAGACATCGCTGGATATCCGCCATAAGAGCCGCCAAATGGAGACATTGCGGGCGCATAACTGCCGGGCATTCCCGCGTAAACCGGTTGCGGACCACTCATACTGGCGTACATTCCGTTCAGGCCTGACATCCCTCCCAATCCTGATATACTTCCGCCATAATTCCCGCTTTGCATAGAAGGAGTCATTCCATATATACCTGAGTTAGACATTCGGAGCAATTGGTTGACTCCATTCACCGAATCGAATGTTTGTCTTCGTTCGCGTCTTTGTCTCAATCGCCTCAACATATTTAAAGGGTTGAGTCGACTCAGGAATGTTCGTCTGGGCTTTGATTCAGACGTCTGTTTCTCCTGTTGTTTCTTCGACTGGTCTTGAAATGACTGCAAATGCTTTTGAGTCATTCCAAGAGGTAATCGGTTTGTGTCCTGAAGGCCAGACATCAAAGGCATTGGACGTATGATTGGTAAACCTGCAGTACCTGTGCTCATAATGTTGGGTACATTTGCTGTGCCGGCGGGTATTGTTATATACCCGACGTGTTTATAACCAGGCGGTGCTGGCAGTTGACCGCCTTCTGGAGCGGGAGAAAAGTTCTGGAGTCCATTGACCGGAAGCGCCTGATTATTGGCCATTTGGGCAGTCATTTGTGAACCGGCCATCTGTTGGCCATAATTAGCCATTTGTTGTAAATTATTGGCTGAAAACTCTTGTAAACCTGACATCAGCTCTGAGTGTGCTTTTTGTGGCAAACTATAGGGCATTGAGGACTGGGATGAAAGTGACAGCTGATTGAGTAGAGATTGCATATCACTATCAGATGAACCGGAGTTTGAAATTTGGTTTTCATTCAATGAATTACTGCTCATATCCTGTGTTTGTGCGAACTGTTTGAACAACTGCTGTGCCATTTCTGGAGTAATCATTTGTTGTTCTTCATTAAGCATTGGATACGAATTCTTTTGGTCTTTATTTAATTGATTCGTAAAGTCATTCATTTGTTGGTTTTGACCGACGGTCGGGTATTCGGCCTCTGATTCTCCCGTATCTGACGTTTGATCCGCTGATGCCATCTCTTCATTAGACTCAGAAGCGGCTGATTTCAAGAATTTGGACACTTCCTGGTCATTATTCAATTGTTTATAGAAGTTTTGACTACTAGTCACGTCTGGGGAGGACTGGGAAGCAACGGAATATTCTTCGTTTGCATTGTTTGCCTGCGATTGAAGATATTTATTGTACTTTTCATTGTATTGTTTCAATAGATTCCTGTCCCCTATAGACGAGACGTCATAGACATTCTGTTGGGCCGAGTCCTGCGCCTCTTGTGCTCCAATGGACTCCTGTTTGAGATTACGCAACAGAGAGGCTGAGCTTTGATCATAATTGACAGCAGGACTATAGTTATAGTTATAGTTAGTGCTCCCATAACCGGGTACTTCGTAATTGCCACTATTTGTATATCCCATACGTGTTAGTACAGCCCCCGGGTCTACCTGTTGCTGATCGGCGTCGGTCTGTGTGCTGTCATATCTTTCTGGAAGTTTTGCTATCAATGGTTTAGCTATTGGAACGAACCCAGAGTTCGATAATTGAGCTGTAGCTGCAGAGTATGTCGTTTGTTGTTGTGGTTGTGATGGCAGACCTGACCATTCAGAGGAAGAAAAGAAGATAAAAAGATTGGATCAGTTAATGGAATTCAAAAGGATTTGTGTCATTGAATTGTCTTTCAGTTTAAAGAATTGTTATTACAATAAATGTTTAATGACTTTATAGTTAGAATAGAACTAAATATTACAATCAGTAGAGTATATAATGTTTAGAAAAAGAAAAGTTTTTAATGACTTTTCTTAAAAAATAAATTTAGACGAAAAAAATTAAGTAATCACTAAAAATTGTCGAAATATGAAATGCGAAGATTACGATTCACAACGACTACATTTAATAGGCATATAATTATATATGAATTGTGTGTTCAATGAATTTATGTGAGACATCGACTTATTTAATCAATGAAGCGATGAGAACCGCATTAAAGTTTAAAATGAGATTTATTTTACATAATATTCTAGTTTTCTATAATTCTCTCAATCTCTCCCCTACCCCTCTCCCCTCCCCCTCTCTCCCCCCCATCTTTACAAACAGAGCTATAGTCTCCCAAATGTAATATTAATTCTCGCCCTAAAGAAAAAGTAAATGATTTTTTTCAAGTGTTGATGCGAAACCATATTTAGCCAGAATTTCAATGTCAATCAGATCGGAAGGACTAGTGGTCCGTAAATATATAACTGTTTTTATATAAACATAGTGTGTCTATATGTGGGACAATACCTAAAATTATCATAAAATTCAATACACAATGAATGGCAATGAATCAAATGCTTACACGAAAGGCTAAGCACTAAATCTATTTTTAAAGTCTTATTTTTTTGCTTATTCTTTCTACTCCTGTCTTCACAGCACACAAAACATAAGACAGGAGTAGAACTCAGAACTAAACCATTGCCGGCAGTTATTTATGTGTAAATTGTTTATTGTTTTTCTTATTCACTACTAATAGAGTATTTTAGAAAAATATATAATTTTTTTTTTAAAGAAACAAAATATGAATTTCCAAACCATATATTTTAGGAATTGCGGGCAAACGCCTTGTGTTTCACACTATGTATTGTGTGTGTGAGTGAACTGATAGGAAAATATTTTCTAAAATAAAAGTTCATTTAATTTTATGTTTACTTTTTTTCGTTCTATAATTAGGAATAAATTTTTGCTTCGATTTTTAACAACACATAACTTTAAAAAACATGATTCTATTCAGGGATAAGATATAGTAATCACGAGTAATCACAAACAATGATAAGGAATCACAACGAGATAATGAACTTCTGAAATATTCTTTGAAAAAGTATACTATATTAATAGCGATGACAATTAGAAACAGGAATTAGAAGTGTCAGAAACGACACACAAATCAATTACAGGTATATGCATTGCATTGTCTGATAATATTATGTATTTCTTGTCAACCTTTCATATATTTCCGGAAAGAATAACATAAACTTGAAAATTATTTGACTATAGAATTAAGTTTGCCATTCATTTTCATAATACATGAAATTGATTTCAAACAATTAGACTCTATTTTTAAACATCCAATTAGTTCAATGATATCAGTAAAATATTTTAATTATATAATATATATCTAATATTTAATCTAATAATACGAAAATAATCTTTTGAAATGTTTAAACAGAAACTCTAATACTAATTATGACACAAATAATTCAGCGATTTTTTTAAAAGATTTTGTTTTAAAATAAATTTTCTACAAAACTTCAAATTCTTATCTAAAGAAGAGAAAAAATATCATAAAAAAGACGACACAAATAGCAAAAAATATTTAAGTCGTAGAGCTATCTTAACATTGATATAGATTTAGATATTCTTTGTGTTAAAACTAGAATAAAGAGTAAATTGATTTTTTCCATCTCTCAGAATACAAACCACAGTTATTATAGGATAGGATCACGTCTTATGTTGTGAGTGAAATGTGATATAATTTCTTTTGGCTGAACTGAATGGCGATTAGACTTTAAAAAAACTATAAAAAACAGCACAACACATGTCAAATCATTTAAACCTCATTCAAAAGATTTTCTATGTTTCAACTCTTCAATATTGGGAATTCTTTACGCTTTATATTATTTATTAAGTTTTTAGGGGAAGAGAGGAGAGGAGAGAGAGAGAGAGAGAGAGAGAGAGAGAGAGAGAGAGAGAGAGCACATGGAGGTAATGGTACAACTTATCTAAGTTTGAATATTTTTTACACAGAATCAAGTTTGTATTGCCAGCGCCTGAGGAATATAATTTAATGTGAATGGAATAGACATTTTTCTCTATAAAACGTAGTGCTTATGTAGCATAAGCTGAATGTAAACTTCGTTTTTATTCTAATACATGAAATTTTTTAGACAGAAGTTCAAAAGTCAAACATAAAATCCCGTTTTTGATTTGTGTAATGATTAGTCTTTTCTTACAATATATTTAATATGTAATACATATTAGAATTGGCCCTAAATTATCGTAAGCTCTCTAACAAGAAGTTTTGAATGCGAAGCAACTGTCCGATTGACTTAAGCACAGAGAAAAAGCTGAATATATTTTAGCAAATCGTTAATGTAATACATGATATAAGGAGTGAATAATTTATTGCAGATATTTATTTAATTATAATAAAGAGCAATAAAGTAGTGGTTCATTACGGCCGACCTGTTATTAAAAGACGAACTACTCTTACAGTATATGTATTTAATGATAAGAATTTGTGACTCAATATTCTGCTATACTTGATGTGAGACTAAATATAGACTAACGAACGAATGAATTGACTGCAAATGATTTTATAGGAATTCTTATTTTATATACCAAAAAAAATTCCTTCATATTATATGAATGACTGACAAACATTTCATAGACAGACAACTTTTTTCTTAGTTTTTTTTTCTTAAGAAGAAGAAAAATTTTAGCGGAACTAAAATGCTATAAATATTAAAAGATCCATTCAGTCCTCTAAGACAAAAACCAAATATATCTGAAAAATAGACCTTTTTTTAGTAACTATACAAATATGATCTGAACTTTAAAATATCTGTTTTTATAGTATTTAAGTATTTTTTTCCATAAAAGTTTAGCTACAAATAGAGTTTTTCTTATATTCAAACAGAGATTATTATCTGAAGAAAATTATAAAAATAACAATACAATGGATAATATTTGTATTGCTCTTCAATATTTAGGCTAAAAAATTATGTTCAAAAATAAATTATAATCCAATGAATTGTATTTAATATTTTTAGGCAAAAAAAAGTTTAAGTAAAAAAATTATGACTCGAGATATTATGGTTTAAACAATTCTATTCTCTGTTTTGTATAATACATTGAAGAGAGTTATTACAGAATTGTTTGCAAACTTTGAGAAATATTTCTATTTTTTTCTTTTTTTTTGCAAAAATAATAATAATGAAAGGCACGAATGAAATATCAAGTATTAAAACGATAAATAACACACATGAAGAAGACCTGTATTGCCATTCAAACCTCATAACGATCGGGCAATCGATCTATTTTTTTATGAGAAAAATTCCCATTTTATCAATTCATTGATATAAGTGCTCCTCTGATGTGCCTCTGATTTAATGTAAATTCAGGTGAAGTTCAACTAGACTTATAGGAACGAGAATTAGAAATTTTATGTTAATTATTAAGTTATTTCTTGATTTTTTATTTATCAAACGAATGGTTAAAAATAAAATAAAACTTTTGGAAATATTTTTAAAAAATAAATACTTCTTTCATATGCCTTAAGCTCTGAATAACAAAAATATATGATTTTTTTGTGATCGTAACCTTGAAATGTATACATTGACTATATTTCCTAAAAATTTCTTTAAAGCCTATAAATTAGTTTAGAATTAATGAAAAAGAAGTAAAAGATTTTTGGAAAAATAAAAATTCAAAAATTCTAAAACTGATTTTCAATTATATTAGTTATTGAAAAAAAAGTTTTTTGTTTTATTAGTTTTGGTCTGTGAAGTGAAATATTCAAGAAAAACACATAATTGGAATTTACTGAGAAGAGAGGGGAGGGAGGAAGGGAGAGAGAGAGAGAGAGAGAGAGAGAGAGAACGGGGAGAGAGGGGGAGAACTCACGCTGACTTTAAAGTAGCACAATTACAAGTGCATACTATATGTGCATAAAAGCGATAGATTATGTAATGCTTCTATAATACGGAACTCTTTGACAGCACTTGTAGTATAGGAAAATGTGAATGAGCCCTAACTCTCTCAATATGTTCGTATTCTAAGTTCAAGTTCATCAGCTTTTTAGCTGATTCTATACCACAACTACTGAATACTCGTTAGTCTAATTTATTTATTCAACTCTTGTTTTGGGCCAAAAATAGATAATTGAAAAATAAAATTGGAATAAATAAATAAATATTGAAAGAAATTATATTTTATAAACTTGTATAATAGGAAAAATTAATATAAATAAAGTATTAATTGATAGTATAAATAATATGTACGAGAGTTTGTATAATAGCTTGATTTTTCTGCATTTTATGAGATAATGTAAAGAATTGATATTATAATCCAATAGTTGTTTAAATTATTTCCTAAAAAAATACTTAAAATAATTGATAAAAATGTCAAATATTTGATGAAAAATTTAACTTAAGACCTTTAATAGAATTACTTTGGATTTAATTTAAACCACACTGATTATTTAAGGAGTTCGTCTACAATATAACAAAATTAAATAGTTTTATTTTGCCTATAAATTACTAATTATCAAGCTCTAATTATTATATTAATTAATGAATTAACTATTTTAAAATTAAATAGCTAAAATAAAGATTTTGGGTAAAATAGTTTCTTAAATATCTTTAAAGTTGAAATAAAAGTATGAATCGGTAGAAATTGATAATAGTTAAGTAATGATGGTGTAAAGTTATCCCTGGTCAGAATATATTATCAGAATAGTTTGCAAAAATATAAATTATAGCAAATAAACAATATATTATAAATAGTTAGCATAATTTAGGAATAAAAAATTCAGCGTAAGTCAGGCTGTATTTTATGAAATAACTCATGTGAAATTCCAGAAATTTTTATTGCCTAAGTTAGTGTGTGATAAAGGAGTTAATGTGCATTTTCAAAAAGCATTTTCATTTTAAATACAAAATTATACGATTATAATATATTTTTTACTTAATCTAAAAATAAATCTGATATTATATAAGATTCTACTCAATGAAAGAATAAAAGTTTTGCAAAAAAAAGTAAATATTAATAATTGATTATTCAATTTCCTTTATAATTTCAGTTTATCTATCTATTAGTATGGAATCGATATTTACCATTCCTGTGGTGATCCTGTTCTGTACTATTAAGAAGAGGTGATAAAGTTTTTTGGTTTTCTTGATTTTGTTGAGCAAATATCAGCGGATGATTGAGTGAAGAGAATGTGAAAAATATGACAAACTTTGTAAACATTTTCGCGATTTTATTGTTTTATATAAATTATATTTGCAATCGTATAAAGAGTTGCAAAACTATAGACCAAAGTATAGAACTGTCCCACAAATGCAGTGCAGAATTAATTTAAGGATCGAATCAAGAGTTAAACCAAACAATTGAGTGAACAAACGGTTAAAACAACTATAAATCCCAATTCATTAGGAATTTTCAGAAGAATAGCCAAAATTGAGTTAAACAATAGGCAAATGAATCATATCTTCTGAATATATATCACAACACAAAGAATCGAAACAATAAAATCGGATATTTTGTTAATGAAAATCACAAATTAATTGAATTTTTTCCGATAAACTCATGGATTGGCGAATGTATTGGAAGAGACATTAATATCAATAGTATTTAAAGGCTATACTGAGCACTACAGTAGGTATAGCTGTGTATCTGTTCTTTTCACTCTTGCAAATGATGGCTTCAGTATTGATGACATGCTTTTGCTTTACTCATCGGCGGTTAGTGAACCATAGAAAACATGATCTAATGGGCGAACCCATTAACGGGACGTGGAGTATATTTTTGTACTCAAACTACTAGTGCCTTTGCAAAAGACCTGTTAGAGTAACGGCGAAGAAGGCATAGCTTAGCATATCCTAACAGTTTATAAAAGCACTCCAAACGACACATTACATAGCTTTTGGAGTTTAATTGTATTTCAAAATATATATGAAATTCATATAATATTCATATCAGGGGTCGTTTAAGGGAAGGGTAGAGCTAGGGTTCGACTGGAACTTAGGAAAATATAATGTAGGGCAGGGATGTCCAGACTT
>JAQFXN010002145.1:0-13329 GCA_034693365.1 Liacarus xylariae
AATCTTAAGCTAAAGAACGTCTCTTAAAAGAAAAGTCTTAAGAAATAAAGAGTCTCAGCTTTTGCAAGACATAGTATAATTCTGGTATTACTCGTCTCTATAATAGCCAATAATACATAATAATTAGTGAGTAATTCCTAACATATAATCCAAGAGCTCATTGTTGTGGCCAACGAATTGCATTCATCCGATCAAATTGATTAGACTCTTGGAATATAGTTCGTGATAACAAACTTCTTGGCTTTGGATAGTTTTTTTTGTACTAAAATAATTGAAAATTGGATAAAAATGAAAAAATTATATAAAATTAAACCTGCATAAAATATCGTATTTTTAAAACTTTCTGGTTTTGGATTAGGTAAAGCTAATTCCTTATTATAGATAGATTTAGTTTTTATATTTAGAAAAATATACAAAATAGAGTAATGACTCAAAAAAAAAAATATTAATTTAATCAAATTATTCATTATTTAAATGAGAAAATTATTATAAAAGCCAACTAATATACCAAAACCAAAGAGATTTAACTAACATCAGGGATAAGCAAAACTATTTAACTCCTGGGGATATAAATTTTGGCACTATATAATATAATTTTACACACAATAGCAGTAGAATTTTAGATCATTAGTAGAAATAATTAAAAATCTAAGCAATGGATAATTAATGGGAAGATTATTTGGTCGAAAATAAACTAAATTGAGTTAAACTCATAATTAAGAAATATAGATATATCATGTTAATCTTTACAGATTTCAAGCAAATTATTATTTTAAAATAAACTCCTAAAAATATATAAAATATTAGATTTGTTAAAAATGCAAGATTAGATGTATATTAGTTGCGAATTATATTATTCATCCATGTCCATCCTTGGTTTATTTGAAGAGAAACAAAAGAAAATTATAATAAATATATTTTGCCTCAAACTAATCGTTAGGTATTTAGAGTTAATTTCACAATTAAATTATCTTTAAGTTTATTTAACTATTTATACACTCATAAAATCTAAATAAAAAGAAAATTAGGAATTTTTTGTTGAATTTTTATTTTTCTTCTTCTCCTAAAAGGGCAGATAAGAGAATAAAAGAAAAATAATATATATTTTGTTCAAATGTGGTGAACTTCAAAATTTCTTATTTATTTCTTTTATACAATAACTATATTTTATTGTATGAAACCAACGAAATAAGGGTTGAGTTTTAGGAATATTTTTCTAATAATTATTGCAACACATTATAAACCGTTCGTAAATCATATTTATGGATATTTTTTTATTTATAAATACAAGTTTTGCAATTAAATTATTAAAAATAAAATCAAATGAATTCATATCTGAAGAAAAATCCACAATTTTTTCATACCTTAAGTTATTCATAATTATTACTTGAACCTAATTCTGTATTAATCAAAAATCGAGATTAGTTTTAATAATAATTATCAATATTTAGTGAAGTAATAAATTTTGAATCTTATTTTATTCTTCACTTTATTTTATTAGATTGTCTTTTATATATAAAATAAAGAATTTCTTCAAATAATTCTTAATTTAATTGTTTTTAAAAAATAAATATTTTTGAAATTAACTAAATTTTATTTGTTTTATGTTGGGTTCAAATGATGGGTTTATGAGTTTCTCAGAATAGTTATTAGGAAATTATATTTAATATTTGCAAACCATCACAACCAACATATCCAACCTGTGCTTACTCTTTAATTAGTATTCCTTACACGAAATCCTAATAAAAAGTAGGTTTGAATCAAATATTTACGAAAAACTTTTTTTTTAATTTTATCTTTTTTCAGACAATAATAGACTTTTGATTCAATTTTAAAAATTAGAGAATTAGGAGGAAAAAAGTTTTTCTTTATATCTCATCATAATTTGATTTTAAATTTAATAACAATTAGAAGTTTACACTAACTGTAAGTATAGTTTTGTTAAGACCTTTGGGAACAGTAAGACTTCATTTATATAATGTGTTGTTATCACTAATGATAGAAATTGAATTAAATATTAATATCAATATAATGATAGTCGTGTCGAGCCATACAAAAACCTAACAAATATATATTCTCAGAACCAGAAGCTCTTAAAGTATACGAATAAATAAATTCTATGGGAATCAAATCAAATGAAGTCCGGAGTCGAATGAATAGAGAGAAAAGATGAGATAATAAGTACATTTAGGAAATGCATAATAAGCTAAAACAACTCATATTTATAATTAAATTGTAATATCATTAAGAAATTCAAAAATAATAATAATATATTAGTTAATAAAAAATGAAATCAAAATAATTAAATTGTGTTAAAGTTTTTCTTTACAAACATTCGGCTAAACCGATGTTTTTCTATTTAATTATATTAATAATAATAAGACACAAATTCTTTTATAATATGCAATTTGGCTGTTGTGTTGAGCTTTAGAGGCAAAATATAAAATATAACATAATTTTTTGTTCTAATTTATTATAATATTTAAAGAAAAGTTTATGTAATGTGTATTATTAATTGAATACAAAATGAAAATAATGTGCAGTTCTGTCCAGACATTAATACATAACTTTAAAAGAATATATTTATGAAGAGTTTGGGAATATTTCTTTTTTAAAACTCATTATTCAAATATCAAAAATTCTCTTCTCTCAACCATTCCTTGTTTTTGTGATGCAATGAAATGTATGCAAAATATAAAAGCTTATCATTTGCTGATAATTAACAGCAGAATAAAGATTACTAATGAATTTTTTCTAACGATATATCAGATAATTATGATATATTAATAATTTTTGCATTAGGTTTGGGTTTATATTTTAAATAACTCTATGAGTGTCTATGGCTTTCATATCTATTATGAGAACTACTCTGTAATATATTATATTTATTTCTCTATTATTTCTTCGAAAGTCATTAACAAAACTAAACTAAACACTAGATTCGATGGCGAAGTAGTGACTAAATTATTAACGCATATAATATCTATAAATAAACTTTTTTTATTTTATTGCTTAATATAACTTATATTCTGTATTTCGATATTTTGTTATTCTCTGTGCTCTCTCTGCTGTAAAATACTATATAATAATAAAATTTATGAATTTTCTGACAATTTCTATAGTCTTCTATAGAGTGTTGTTGTGTTTAACAGCCGATCATATAATAAAAGCGAACCGTTAATCAAATACGATAAGACGATTGCACTGTTAGGTTAGAACTGATGCAGAAAATGCTCATTTTGTGTTCGCACTCAACACCACGGCTACTCGTCTGCCATATTCTGTATATCATTTGGCCAAATATTATATTACCGAACGAAGAAACTCATTCTATTTGTTGAGTTCATGAAAGACTTGAGCCCATCGATCGATGTCCCCATCCATTCACTCCATCCATACAATCCATACAAACAGTAGACATAACTGTAGTGAACAGCATATCAATGGTTCCCAAACGCATGCCTACTCTCAATTCAAACACAAAACAGTAATACTAAGAGCGGACACATCTGTAGAACCGAATACAACACAAATATAGCACAAGAATATTCTTTGGCCTAACGTTCTGATTCTGATCGACGACAACAACACATAATTACATCCATTGCCTTAAAATAAAACTCATTGCCTTTTATTATCTATAACACTATATCTGTTCCACAACCGACTCTAATTAAAGGCTTCACATCCATTCGTCAATCCTTACTCTACTCTTCCCTCTCTATATCTCTATTTCGACAAACAGTTAATATCAAAAATAATGGTATTCTAAGTATAAAATTTTCGATTATATCGATATCTAATTATTTGCTTTAAATCCATCCACTCATTAGAGCGGAATATAATATGATTAAAGACATTAATTCTAATTTATTTTTCATCTTTAGTACGGATTCGTTAATCACGCGTTGGAACTATTGGTTATTCGAAACTTTGGCGAAAAAATATGGGAACAAATCAAGTAATCATTAATTCTTTTCAATCGATACTTATATACTTTTGCTGTATTTATCAAACACTGAATTCAGAAATTTTTATCGATTTAGAAAAGAAGCCGAAGTGGAAATGGAGGGCTCATTCCTGGTCCGACTTATATATGACGACGAGATTACTTATAATTTGGTCGAAGCGGCAGAAAGAGTATTGAGTAATTGCTAATGAATTTTGTGAATATATTATAAAATACTAATAGAAATTTAAATGAAATGTTCTCTAATGCAAAGTACCTCACGTTTGATACGGTTTTTAAATTATACATATTTTTGTTTTATTTAAAGTTCGGTTTTTATGAGAGAGAAAAATGATTTATTAAAAATAATTTGCATTATTTGAAAAACAATTTGCTTTTTCTTCTCTTCTTTATTTGCTATTTTAATAATTTTCTGTTGGAATAAAAATTAATAATTAATTAATGTTTGATTTGCATAGAAATTCCTGCGAATGAAATCCTTGAGATGTTTGGCGGAATGTTTTTCGAGTTCTGTCAGGAGTCGGGTTATGACAGCATTTTGCAAGTATTGGGTGCAACGCCTAGAGATTTCCTGCAGAATTTGGACGCATTGCACGACCATTTGGCCACAATCTATCCGGGTATGAGAGCTCCATCGTTTAGATGCACTGAGAGACTCGATTCCGGAACACTTATCCTACACTACTATTCTGAACGAGAAGGTCTCGAACCAATTGTTATTGGAATTGTCAAGGTTTGGCCGCTTATTAATTGTGATATTCAATCAAATCAATTATGTTTGACATTCATGTTATTATTCATGATCTCAAATATTTTTATTCTTTATTATTATTTTGTTTTGTTTCCGTTTAAAAACAGTTTTAAAATACCAGAAATAATATAAAACAAAAATAAAACAAAAGAAAAATAAGAATTAATAGAAAACAAAAATTTTTTAATTAATTAAAATACATATTAAAAGCTTATAATAAATAAAAACTATCTTTTTTAAAAAATAAAGAGAAAGAAGAAATAAATAACTTATAAGAAGTGTTTCGCACAGACATTACAGAATGTCTATATTAATAATCATTAGCTTTTGATACATTTATGAATTTATAAGTTATATTTAATTTTTTCTAATCAATAAAAAAATTTTCTCTATTAATCTCAAAATAAATTTTTTTAATATATAACTGATTACAACTGTGAACAACAGGCGGTCGCAAATAAATTGCACAGAACTGAAGTAGACGTCAATGTAATCAAAACAAAAGATGATGGATGCGATCACGTCCAGTTCGAAATTATTGAGAAGGGCAAAATTGGCGAAACACCAGGTGCTGCACCAGAAGTGGAGAACCAGAGACCTGTGGACTCGCCAATGTCTATGGAAAACAAAATAAGTCCCCTCACCTTTTGCAAGGCATTCCCATTCCATTTAGTATTTGACAAGAATTTGGTTGTAAGACAGGTATTATTAAATGTAAACTTAGTTTAATTGAAATATTTTTTTTTGCTTCATATTCTGCTTTCAATTCATTAAAGAAAAAAAATAATTTAAACAAATATCTCAAAGAAAAATCAATTCATAAATAAATTAAACGTCAAAAGAGAGAATTTTATTGAAACATTAAAATTAAATTTTTTTCTAAATATATTGAATCCGATATCAAACTAAGATAATCCACTTTTCCATTGGCACGGGATGTCAAAATTATATTTCTAAAACTTTATGTCTGTCTATTGTTTTCTTCTAGTTTTGAAAAATTCTATAACATTTTTATAATGTCTTTAGGCTTTTAGTATAATTTTTCTTAAATGAAATTTTTCATTCATTGATTCAATTTTTCTTTACTTTTTGCTTTCGACCCCTGAGTTCACGCCACAGATATTTTTATATATGTGTCGGAAATCATTTTTAAGAGAAATCAATTTCAAAATGATATTAAGTTTTTTAGAGAAAAACTTATATAAAATATTGTGAGAAAAATATCTTCATATAAGTCATGCAAAAAAAGATAAATAATTTTGTCATTAATAAAGATTTTAAAACCTATTTTTAAATTTTAAAAAAAGTAAAAAATATAATTTTATAATTTTTCTGATCACAAAAATACATATAAAACGAGTTCAGAATATTTTCTTTAAAGTTCTCTATTGTGAGAGAGAATTCTTATTTAAACTTATGATTTATTTTTTCTTAATTTAGAGCTTAGTTTTCAGTTTAGATTCGTATCAATTTTTGGCAAAAATAAAAAAAAATATAATACAAATCACGAAAAATATTTATTTTAAAATAAATATTTTTTTTGCTAGTTTTTTCTGATCAAAAGGATTAATAATAAAAACTTGTATTTAGTTTTTTTCTTATGATAAACAAAATGCTAATTAAGTTCGATTAAACTCTATCCAGAAATACAAACATTAATTATTTTAATTGAAGGTATCGTTAATCTGACTTTGAATTTGCATAGTATTTAAAAAAAGCTGTACTAATGTTAAAATAATGTTAAAATTTTTTAAAAATTATATATATATTCCTTTGCGATAATTGCTATGCATTTAATTAATTAGATCGAGATATCCAACAAAACCCTTAACCAACAAAATTAAATAGAGAGAGAATTATTTGAACCAAAAAAGAAGAATAATTAAGAAAAAAATAATTAGAATTTCACGGAAAAATTTTTTATTTGAAGGTTAAGTTTATTTGCTTTTAATTTCATTAGAATATCGAATAATTAATGAGAATTTTAATGATATATTTGATTGAAACAAAAGACAAAATCAGTTTTATTATGTATTAATGTTTTGTAATAAAATCTATGATTGATTTAGTCTTTAGATAATTAGGTTATTAAGAAAAATTGAATTCCTTATTACTAAATGTAATTTTGTCTTATAAAACAGGCGGGTATTTCAGTAGCGCGAGTACTACCGGCGCTAACTCAAGCCAATTGTCTGGTGACTGATGTGCTCGATATGATTAGACCGCATATGGAGTTCACATTCAATAATATTCTGTCGCACATAAACACTGTATTTGTATTGCGAACCAAAGCCGGACATTCAGGCACTGATCCAAACGAATCGGTTAGAGAGCACACCAGGTATTCAATCATATGAGAGCATCACAATTGTGAAATTGAATAAAACAAATACTTTAGAAGAAGTAGAAATCATTTTATTGTTTGCATAGATTTGGAGAAATAACAAAATAGCTGTAATTTGAATGTGGGATAGCCAAGCATCCAGCATAAATTCCTAAATAAATTTCAAATATTTTTGAATCTTTCTCATCAAATTTAAGCTGATTTTACATTTATAGCTTATGTCCTAGCCTTGCCCTCCCTGTGTCCTTTTTGTTTGTCTCAAAATTTAATTAGAAACTAATTGTTATGTCTGTGTTTTAGAATGCGATTAAAGGGTCAGATGCTATATGTGGCCGAAACAAATGTGGTTCTGTTCCTCTGTTCGCCCAGTGTTCTCAATTTGGATGATCTCAATAGACGGGGACTTTATTTAAGCGACATTCCATTACACGACGCGACCAGAGATTTGGTACTTCTGTCGGAACAATTCGAAGCCGAATACAAATTGACTAAAAATCTGGAGATTTTAACCGACAAATTACAGCACACATATAGGGAACTGGAAGACGAGAAAAAGAAGACGGATAGGTATGGATGGTCTAAATTGAATTTCAATTTTTTCTCTTGGATTGCATTACATATATTGTGCACACAATTCGAGTCATCAAAAGCAGACAATAGTAACAAATATTTATATATAGCTTATAATCTCTGTTCAGTCTATGGTTTGCACGAAACCTATCAGTCATTCATTTATTATCGTTTTTTTACTTCTTCTGTTCGACGATTGTATTGTGTATTACCTCATTATCCGATACTATCATTGAAAAACTAGTTTATTAGTGCATCCATTCCAGTCCACTCCAAAAGGGTGTAGTTTTTTCTGTGCTTTTGAGTTGTGTTTGCTTTCGAATTATTATTATATATAAGAAAAATAAGAGAATTATTATTTAATTTTTTTGATAGATTATTGTATTCAGTTCTGCCACCATCTGTTGCTAATGAACTCCGGCATCAAAGACCTGTTCCGGCAAAGAAGTACGAATGCGTTACACTATTGTTCAGCGGAATTGTGGGCTTTAGTCAGTATTGCGCCAAACATTCGGACTCAAAAGGGGCGATGAAAATAGTGCAGCTCTTGAACAACATATACACCACTTTTGATGTATTAACTGATCCAAAGAAAAATCCGAACGTTTATAAAGTAATGCATTCATTCATTGATTTATTTAAACAATAAATATAAATCACAATTAAGTGCACAAATCAATCAAAATTTATTTCAAATTAAA
Source organism: Liacarus xylariae (assembly GCA_034693365.1). Taxonomy (NCBI): domain Eukaryota; kingdom Metazoa; phylum Arthropoda; class Arachnida; order Sarcoptiformes; family Liacaridae; genus Liacarus; species Liacarus xylariae. The sequence goes on from JAQFXN010002145.1 coordinate 8,337, forward strand.
TATATTTTCATTACTACTCAATAACCACAATAAGGTGGAGACGATTGGAGACAAATATATGGCAGTGTCTGGCCTTCCGGAGCCGTGTGAAAGTCACGCTCGATGTATAGCACGGCTGGCATTAGATATAATGGATTTGTCCAAAAAAGTCAAAACAGAAGATATGAAAGGAATTGTAAATCAAATTACAATCAAATTATTGTTTGCATTCAAATTACATCATTTCCGCTCTTTTTCTTTCCTTTCCTTTTCTCATTGATTTATTAAAGGAGATCACAATAGGCATCCATTCGGGCGAAGTGGTCACCGGTGTTATTGGCAAACGAATGCCCAGATATTGTCTGTTCGGTAATACAGTTAACGTCACGTCACGTACGGAAACCACTGGAGAAAAGGGAAAAATTAATGTCTCAGAAGACGCCTACAGTTGTCTAATGGAAAAACAGAATTTCGATCCAGAATTTCATTTTGAATATAGAGGACCCGTTCAGATGAAGGGTAGACCAGAACCTATGAAAGTCTATTTCTTGTCTCGAATTCTCAATGAAAGCCTAGTCTGATATTCGATATCTGAGATGTTTTTTCAGCACAAATATAGATATAATTCTGTTTTCCTCCTAATTGTAAAAATATGTTAAATATGTTTGTTGTCTAAACAGTTAAATATAATTAACTTTTCAACCAAAGTGTTAACAGAACTGTAATTTCCTGTAATATTTCTGAACTCTTCAAAAATATTATTGACGTATGGATTGAAAATTTAAATCAATTCATAAATGCATATAAAGTGTATTGGAATTTGAATATAAATTCAATAAATAAAAGATAAGTTAAGATATGAAAAGAAAGATTCTTACAGTTTATTAAAATAAGCCAAAGGATTATTGATGTCATGTTTAATTGAATAGAAAATTATATGTCAATAATTGTTATTTCCCTTTACTTCCCCTTTGAATTAATTTGTTTATTATCTAAAGTTTTTTTTTAAAAAAATTACTTAACAATTAATGAGTATTTTTTCTCAAAGAGCGAGAAAGAAAAAGATTACTTTTAAATGCAAAATAGTCTTCAATTCCCACCAATAAAACTCCAGACAGTCTTTCAATAATTTTTTTTATGTATACACAAAAACAGATGATAATTGATTCAAATCGTTATAAGAAAAAATTATTCATTCAATTCATGACTAAATAACGATTAAAACCAATTAAATATTTTTTAAAAGCAAAAAAAATTTCTAATGAAAAAATATTTATATATCTAACTCTTGTGTTCACTCTTGTCTACATGTCTGGGCGATAAGAATAAAATTACATTTTGCTTTTACCCTAAAATATAAAAAAGCCATAAATTAAAGTTCAAGCCTTTCAAAAGCCAACCAATTAATAGCCGACTGATTATATTATTATACAATAGTTATTATTATATAATAAGTTACTTATTCTTAAAAATCTAGTTATTTATGTTTTGTTCGGCGCTCTAACTAGAAATTTGATTACAAGTACTTTTTTTAAATTGTTTTTCATGAAATTCATTTAATAATATAATACATTAAAATGAATTTTGTTTTGTCTGCTTTTAATCTTATAATTTAAAATTTTCTATTCAATGAGAGATAGAGATAGATATTAAGCAGAGATAAATTTTTTGATAATATTCATCAATTTTCAGATACATTGGACTCTTATCTTGATTTATGTCCAACCAATTTAATGCAACAATATTCTTTTTTTTTAAATTTTAATTCTCTTCAAAACTATAGCTATGTGTATTTAGATATTAATGTTCTGATTATATGGTTTTTCAATTTCTTATTTTTTATTCTTTGTAATACTTTTTCTTTAATGTTTATGCTTATTATGTTTAGTGAACTGTTTAACCAGTATTTAAATCAAATAAAATTGAATTATATTCCCAATGCATATAATCATTACATAGCATGAATATGCTCTTGTTTGTTTTTTTCGTCTGTTGCCACAGCACTGATAGACAGCATATTTAAATTTGAAGACTTTATTGTTCATTATATACATATCTCTTATATAATTTTCTTATTTATCCTTTATTTTTATTAATATTATTTAGTTATGTGTTATTCTGATGAAACAAAAAGATAGTAGTATTCAAATGAAGGTCAAGACTTTTAATCATTTTTATTGGATGAGAAAATTCTCTTAATGTTCTTTTCTTTTATTATTATAACTATAATTCCAATGTTTAGATAACTGTATTTCAGAGATGGACAAAGGGGATACAGCACGGAATGCCTCTTCTGATTTCGGGGATACCCTTCTATTATAGGTCACTCGCGAGGTATCCCCTCCCCATTTTGAGAAAACGGAATATTCTGTTAATTTCAATCTAAATTCTTAGGTAAATAACAGAATTTTGTCAAATTCTTGTTAAGTTTGGTCGGATTTTGTTAAATTCTTACATAATTCCTAGAAATTTTGTAAAATTTCATCATTTTAATCAAATTCTGCGAGAAATTGAGGATTGCCGAATACCTCTCCTAGAACTCCTTTGTCCAAAATTTTAACAATACAGCCTGGAATATACATTTCTAACATTTTTTGAGACCAATACCCACTGATATTTTTTCATTTGCCCATCACTGCTGTATTTTAAAGCAAAAAAACTAATGATTTTTTCAGTTCAACAAAATTTTCAAATGGAATTACACAATAAAAATAAAAAGGAGATTTTATTTTAAGGGGAAAAAATCTTTTTCAATCTATTTAAATATTTTAAATACTGGTATCAAATAGAGGATAAAAATTATAATATCCGAGAATAAACATGTTATACATAGCATTAATATTCTTGAAAATTTTTATGCAAATTCTTCTATCATTTTATTAATTCAACGTTAAATATTCTTTTTCTATATTTGAGAAGAAATTCTAGCATTTTTTTAAAAACCATTAAAATATTTTCTTAATAAATAAATTTGAAGAAAAGAAGAAATACATTAATCTTTTAAAAATACTTGTAATTCAATGTTTAAGTATAGGTAATAGTAGTATAAATATTATATAATATAATATAAAATGTAGTTTAGATAATTCAAAAGATATATTTATTACTATTATATATAAACTATTCCTTTGATGGCTTAAAATAAAAAAAAGCTTTAAAATATCAGTCAAGATATAAATATGTGATTCGAGAATTCCAGTTAAGTAGTTTATAGTGCTTACGATATTATACTGCTGTTACTTATATTATATTAGGGAACATTTCATTAGAACAATTAGAATAGCTTATTATATTGTTCATTGACTCATTTGCGAATTAAGAATAATTAGTCAAATATCCCAATAAATGCGTCAATTTGGATATGCGCACGGCATAGAAGCTTAAACCAGAAACACGTTCCTGCTTCCACTGATTGCTTTAAAACCATTGACTCGTACTGATATCACATATATGAAAGTAATAAAACGGTCCGAACAATGAATTTTTAAGATATATTAGTAGTAATAAATAGTATATTACAGTGAAAACTAATGTTAAGAAATTACATATAATATACAGGTTTTTAGATATAAAAACAGTTTATCAATAAATGATTAAATGGTATTTGAATTAATAGCTGATTCATGAAATCTGAAATTACTGTATCAGATATAATATCAAATTTCTTGTGTAAGATCTGTCTAAACCCAAGACTGGTATACATTTTGGTAATTGGTTTAGACCTCCAAAACTTATCTAATAAATCGTTTTGTTTCTCACTCCACTACTGCTTCTCCCCTTCCTATCTATGTCTTCAACACACAAAACAAGATTGTAATTACTAACTTGTAAGTCATCAGAGAAAACAATTTGATATAATTTTTTTGATCAATAGTTAATCAAACGTTAGACTAATTATGTGAACTGATTTTGGGCTCAAGACTTAACTCACATTTAATTAATATTAATCCAGTGATTAGTTATGGAGAACACAGGCTTAATATGCTGTACAAATACCTATTAATAGAGTTTATCTCAATAGCTATACTAATAGTGTTTAAGTCTAATCAATATACAAGTCGTGTAACTTATTTTCAGTTAACTTAACGGATATTTAGATAAAGTTATTATATATTATAGAAGAGAAGAAATATTTCTGTTTTAGTTTTGTTGCAAATATATTGACATTAAAATTAAATTTAACGATAAAAAGAAATAATGTTATAATTTATACTAAGATTAAACGGAAAACTAGGAAAAGATGAAAAGAAATAAAATATTCATTAATGAAATAAAATTTCTAATTTAAATATAAAAATAAGAGAAACAAAACAAAAAAATATATATCGCATGAAATAAACTCATAATAAATTGTGTCTCGAATTAATTATCACATTTTTACACAACCGGATTGTTGTGAGAATCCAAGACATGGTTTTTCGGAAACAAATAGTGTGATAGAGAACGACATAAATGTATTTAAAATTTTCAAAGAAAACTAAAACGAAAAATTTTAATTAAACTAATTACTATTGTAAATGTTAAATGTTAGGGGTCAAGTTTATCTTTATTTTCTAAAAATAAACCTGTTCAACTGTGTAGAACACTTTGGAAATGTTAAACATCGGTTCAAATATTACTACGTTTTCTAATAACATACTATTTTAATGTCTCTAATAATAATGTATTTTATATTTATTTATTTTTACATTAAGTTGTTTCAGTAATCATTTTCTTAAATGCTTTTATATATAAAGCGATAATTTTTTGTGTAGATTTACTCAATTGAACTAAGAAATTGGGTAAAATAAAAATAAGATATCTGTTTAAACGATATATTGGTTTTTTAAAATCAGAATTTCATGTCAAACTATTTTACTTTTTTTCGATTAAAGTCTAAAAATATATAAATGATTGGATTCACGAAATCAAGTGAATAAATAATAAGTTAGAAGTTCTAAAGATAAATTGTATTTAATGATTCAATTACTTGTATGGGGGAAAGGGAGGAGAGAGAGAGAGAGGGAGGAGAGAG
>JAQFXN010002146.1:0-13328 GCA_034693365.1 Liacarus xylariae
ATCGGGAATATAAACAGTAAATCCGCAAAATCGGGAACAACCCTTCATATCGGGAATATCGGGAAAATAAAACCTTGATTTTTGAAGTATATTACACCCCATATGAACAATATAATACAATTCCCGACACTAATACTTACAAATAAATATCGGGAATTCCCGAAATTTCCTTGCTCTATTCATTACATTTAAATCAATTGCATTCATAGCTAAATTAAAGTATTGAACAGAATTAAAATAAATAAAATTCACTTTTACTTTACGCAATATATTAAACAAAAACTACTTTGAATTGGGGTCTAAGCACTGAGCGATAAAATCATTTGCGGTGAACTTACGTTCATTTGAGGGCGAAGAGCGCGCCCTAAGTTTGAATTGGGCTAAAGTGAAACTCAATCGGAAAGGAGAGTAAAATAAAGGAACAACTTTATTTATTCGATTTATCGATTAATAATAAAATATACATGGATAATATGCTATTGTTTAAAACAAATTTTAGTAATAATTAAATTAAAATATAATTTGTAAAGTCACAATTCATATAATGCAAGCTAGAATATTTTATAATGACAGCTTAATCATTAGATGTTGAAAATAAAAGTTTACTCTGACTTAATCTGTTTAGTTTTTCTATAAGTTTCTAAATAAAAATCAAAAAATAGATAGAAAAATATAAAAGGTTGCAGGATAACTGTCCAAACAATAGCAACTGGATAATCTGATAGATCGGCTATGGTAAAACAGTAGATAGCATATGTAATAAATATAGCGAACTGGGTCAATTGGAATCTGGTAATATACTTCTTCCACCACAAATATTTCTGTATTTTAGGGCCAAAAGCAGACAAATAATAATAGGAATACATAACCACATGTACTGTTGAGTTGAGTGCACCGAATACACCGAAGACACAACTCTGAATGCATAGCTTATATGTCATCCAACCTAATACTGGAACTGAAAAGTCAAGATATTTCCAAATAAATCACGTCATAGAAGTTGATTTATATTTATAAAATTAATTTTAATGCATTCAAACATATAAAAACAAAAAAACTCAATTTAATTATTGTACAAGGGGGAAACAAAAGTTAGTTTTGTAAAATTATATAATTTTAATTTATTTAATAATATAGCTTAAAATATTATTACATCACCCGGATGCTACTATATCCTTTTACAGCAATTCTTCTGATGATCAAGGTTATATTATTGTAATTTAAGATTAAATATCAAAATTATTTTAGAGAACATAAAATTAAATATACAGTTTGCACCTTTTTAAAATCAGGGGTAAAAACGGTCTGCCAAATCAGAGAAGCGTAAAAATGTCTCAAAAAGTCAGTGGGGGAATAAAATTTTTCCAAATATGAAAAATGTACAGAAGGAGTAAAGTGAAATCCGAAATTTTTGAATTAGATTTAAATATAATATAAAAGAATTTATTTTATAAAAAGAAGAAAGCTGTATTTTTTAGTTAACACACGAAAGAATAATTATTTTAAAGAACATTTTTAAAACAAGCTCATCGGAGATCATCGGAAATATAATGAATAATGTTATTAGAATTTAAAAAAAGAAGAGAAAATAGTTTAGCAAGTTCTGCCTAAATATTTTTTGTTCATCATAATTTATTAATGATCATTTTTAAAACTAATAATGAATCTTATTTTAATGTCCACGGATTTTATAATTTCTAATTTGCAATTAAGACATCATACCATTAATGACAAAGAAACTAGATAATTCATGGATACTTATTGTAGAATATAAGCTTATTCTTTTTTAACAGTTTTAGATCTATCTTTGTAAGTTTTCAAATAGAATTGAAAGAATAGATAAAAGAATATAAATGGCTGTATACTAATGGTCCAAATGATAGCATCAGGATAGTCTGACAAATCAGCCAACGTAAAGCAATATATTGCATAAGCAATGAAAATAGCAAACTGGATCAATTGAAATTTTGTTATATATTTCTTCCACCACAAGTACTTTTGCATTTGTGGTCCAAAACCTGATAAATAATAATAAGAATACATAACGATATGTACTGTTGAGTTGAGTACTATAAAGACACCGAACACACAGCTCTGTATGCATAGCTTGTAAGTCATCCAACCTAAGACAGGGACTGAGGAGAAAAGTGTCAATGAAAACAATTGCGAAATAATAGATACAGCATACATTTGCACTGACTGTAGTAAGTCAGACAGCTTGTTAGGGAAAGAGCGCATTAAATCACAATTTAATTGTGCTCAATTATTCATGTTAAAATTTTATATAATAGCTTTTCAGTAAAGAGCAGGAAAGTTTTCTTAATTGTGCAGACACAATCCTCAAATTTATATTTCAAACATTATCACTTAATTATATATATATTTATGTGAAAAAATTTCTTCACAAGATGTTTGATAAATATAGGCTGAAAATGGTAGAGATATTCGCCACTGTTCTCTCACTATGTGTGTATTACAGTGAAGCCTATATTTTTCTGCTTATAACACCTCTATCAAACTTCCTTTAAAGAATTCTTTTCACATATTATTTTGTATATCAATATGTTAAATATATCTTCATGCACAAAAGCTATATTATACTATATGAAATTGCAAAAATAATCAGATTAAAATTTTTAAGGATGATTCTGCTTGAATAATCTATTGATACATTAGAATTGAAATCATAATAATAAACTTACCTATAAAATGGTGATAGACGTGGAGAAAACTGATTTGTTTATCCTTTTTCCTCAACACGAAGAACACCGTATCGAAGAGATCCAATAGTTTTGAATAGAATAATAGCATTTTCTCATCGATTTCCCAAAGAGTCTCTTCTGACACATCGCTACGATCGGGAAGTCTTAGTTGCAATGCTTTACGTCCAAAGTCTAGCCATTTAAGCGACGCATAGACGCCGTATATATTGATAATGACCAAGCTAAAATTATGGCACATTATCAATTGGCGCAATTCAAATGGTTTACGATCTCTCATTAGATAAGGTCCTATTTTCAATACAAATACCATCCATAATAACATCAGTGCAGCAAAATGTTCCGGACCACCTTCGAATAGGTGATATTTCTCTATCCTGGGATCTGATTCATCGATCCAATATTGTCGAAACATATAAATAATAAAATTTGGCATGGTTGTATTGTTCTCATTGCCATTCTCAATCGTAGCTGGACAGGTGGTCTCTAGAGTCATTAAGGTTGTTAAACTTGTATTATTCATCTGTAGAAATTAAATTGACCAATGTTGATTATTTTTAAAAATTTATTTTTATTGGTACAAAATAAACAAATCAATTTTTATAATTGAAGAATCAAAAAAAGTATTGTGTAAAAACAAATTATAAAGCATTTATAATAGATTAATAAAATAAGTTTACTTACAATAGAAAAATTCTTAAACATCTTAAAATTCTCAAAGTTTGAATTATTCTAAAATTATATTCAGTGAAATTTATTTTGATAAAAAATGTAAAATAAAATTTTAAAAAATTATAAAGCAAAATAATTTTTTAGAATTTTAAAGGATTTATATTTTGGTTAAAATAATTTTAAACTAGATAGGCAATTTAATATATAAATTTAAATATATTTACCTATTTAAAAAACTAAATGTCGACAAATTGTTGTTAGTACTATTAGCACTTTGTATAAACTTGCTAAAATTTATCAATTCAATCCTATGTTAAAATGATGAATTAGATGAAATTCTGTGAATTATAAATGCTAATGTTTAGGATGTGCTAGACTTTACTTCTCATATAATATATTGCGTCAAAGATTTCAACTATATTTAAGATTTTATTTCTTTTTTCTGTTAAATAAAATTAATTTTTGAAAAACCAATCGACCAATCAATTTAACAACTGGGATTATTTTTTCAAATTAATTTTTTATGTAGAACCAAAGGATATTTAGGTGTATTGCGACAGTGTCAATTGTATTTTAGTGATGACAAATTTTATCTTCAATTATCTAATAAATTCCTTAAGGATGACCAAGATATCAGTAATATATCATTTATTAAAACTCACAAGTAGACAAGCTCGGTAGAGGTCTAGGGGTATATTTTTAGCAACATAGCTCATTATGCTAGAAGGGGCAAATAACATTTAGCATAATATGAAAAATGCTCAGGAGCAATAGGGAGAATTATACAAAATTTTCAAACAAAATATTGATGAGTTATTTGTAAAATTTTTTAGATAGAGCTAAATCCCATTTGAATGCAACTGATAAATCATCGTGGTTATTCTAATGTGTTATTAATAGTTATTAGATTGTTAATATTACTAATAATTCTTGTATTACTTGTGTTTTTCCTACACTACACATGCATTGTAGTGATTATAATTTCGCAATCATATATTAATTAATATTTTAACTGTTAATTACTTTACACACAGATATAGAATCGAATATCCGTCTGCTAATGATGATGAAGTGACACTGATGATTTATTATCAATTTTTTTGAAAATATTAATAGTACATTTATATAAATATATACAAACTCTATCAGCAAAATTTAGATTCATAATTCAAAAATGTAACAATCATTAATTTATTTAAATTAATTCAGATCAATAATAACTGGATATAGACTAAACACACAATTTTTCTATTGAATTTTTATTGTTATGATCAGTAAAATGAAAAATTCCTATTTAATAATATAATATGATAATTTTAAAAAGACGATAAACGATAGATTATCAAATTTTACTATTAGCAATATGGTTTCTCTAATTTTTAAAATAAGCTATAACAAAATTTACAAGCTTTATCAAAATGTGTAGACAATTTAAGTTTAAATAAAACACATTGAATTTAACTAAATGCAATAATATACAATAAATAAGTAAGCAAAAATTATTTTTAAAATTAAAATAATTTCATTCTTTCATTTTCATGAACGCCTTTTGTACCATTCGGTGTAGACGTAGTGACCGAATGCTATGCGTCATAGTGTCAAATGCACTTTGCACTCCAAAACCACAGAAACAGGAATTCATTCAACAGAACATCGAAAAACTCCGACAGAAAAGACAAACAGCACTTGAACAGAGACCCAGCAGTCCGATTGCACAGACAGCAGTGAAATCAATTTTGACTACTCCTGGAAACGGTAGACAGAATACAGATAATAAAGCAATCAGTTGGCAGAACACAGGGTTTAATAATCAACTGAAGACAGAAAAATGTATTGAAATCCCAACTCTAATTACAATTACTGTTAATGACCGGAAAGTAGAAGCTTTAGTAGACACAGGCGCCAGTTGGTCAGTAGCAAGTGATGATCTATCATATTTATTTGAACAGAATCCATTGAAGTATACAGAAGGAGACATCAGAGTAGCCGATGGGAACTATATTAAGCCGAAAGAGTATATCCCTTCAGCCAGAATAGTATTTAATGAATTTGCAGTTGATATACCGCTAACAATCATTAAGAATACAGCACCGCATGTAGTATTCGGATTAGATTTCATAAAAGCAATGAATCTTTTAATAATACCGAACAGTGAAACTGTGTTAATAGCAGACACACTATTCGAAACAAAAACAGATAACAGGAGGACAGCAACATATGAAAGAATGACTGCAACAGAATATGAGATAATTCGTCTAAAACAGGGACCGATTTCTCATATACCACAACTCAGACCGAAACGGAGCCAACAGAACAGCACAGACACTGAAACAGAGGAGTCAACAGAAAAGTGCATTGAATCGGATGTGGATTCAGAGGTTACATCTGATGAAGACATTGCTCAGACAGAAGAGCCAGAAAAATAAGTTAAATCTGTTAATAAAGTGGTGAAGAAATTTAATTCCAAACAGAAGACAGTCAATGGACAGAGAAAAGGCGATTAAGTGTTCGTTACACAAGACTGCAATCGTATCGGACAGAGGGAACGGTTGAACGCATACAGAGGTCCACATCAGGTCAACAGACAGATATGTGACTTCGCGTATGAGAGTATTGTCAGCACAGATCCATTAGAATACAAAACAGTATTTGACAACAGTTCGCAGAAAATCAAAGGACAGGAAAGCACAGTAACCAATAGGTGAATGCACACTGGAACTGATGGTCAACAACGGTAACGGACGGCACGCATGGATACGGACAACGAAAACAGAATATTTGGACAGAATTGACAGAAGCAGAACAGTTACTAAACAATATTTGACTTTTGAATTAGAATAGTTGTGAAAACACTGGCAGATAAGAGACTATCTGTTGGCAAAAGTCAGTGAACAGAATAACAGAAACTGAATTGAATAGTAATTTTGTATTTTTTTTAATTGATTGCATTTTATATTTATTTGAATTTATTTTATTATTTGAATATTTATTGTATAATTAATTTTTTAATTGAAATACTTGTATTGTTTGCAACACTGTTTGACCGCTGGCGAGGCCGCGACCGTTAAGGCGGGGGGTTGTGTAATGTAGCAGAACTGATACACTATTTATTAGTATATTTTTATTGTTTTTATTTCAAAATCTCAGAAGTCTTTTAACTGTTTTCACAGAAATCCTAATCCTCTTAATTCACAGAACAGGACAGAACAGAAATAGGTTTATTGCACCGCTTTTAATAGCATCAGAAACAGATATTCAGAACAGGACAGCAATAGTTTATTGAACTATTAAACAGATTTATATATTTCAACAGAGCTGACCACTAATCCTGAAACAGCATTTAAATAGAAACAGTATTTTCAACAGAATTTTTTACCATAAATAGGAAACAGTAGTCCAACAGATTAGAGCCATTGACTATAATTAAAACAGCATTTTTCCGAACAGCATTTAAACTGAACGGTCAGTACAGGAGTAGTAGTGGAGTTGAGAACAGAGTAGAGTAGGGTTGAGTTGAGCACCAGGGAGTTGTGAAGTGAACAGAACAGGAATAGAGTAGAGCGCAGGCCTGGACAGTGAACAGCAGTATAAAACATTAACGGAGTTTCAACAGAATTATTATTTATTTGAATTGTATTTTATCTAAACTTTTTATATTTTTGTATCAATTATTTTATATCTTTTAGTAAACTTTTATATTATTTTAAAAATTGTGTTAAAAAGTGATTCAACAGAAAAACAGAACTTTAACCTCAAGTTTGTGGTCATATCGCCTCTCGTAAGCCAAGCAAACCCATAGACAGAAACAGCGAAACCCTTAACTGAAACCCCCACTACAGTACAGTTTGTTTGTAAGATTAAGATTGTCCTCAAATTGATTTGAAAATCACATACAGTACAGCTATGAAATGCTCACTCTGGACAGAGACATCCTTTATATCACATCCTTTATTTCTATTCATTTGCTTCGCTTTTATATTTGATTAATCTTTAACCGAAAGATTAATATTAATATCAAATAATGCAAAATATAAAAATTGATAGAATATCACTAAAATATCACTAAAATTTTTAATGAATAGACTTTTTCAACAATTTTTTTTATAGAAATTGAACTCTAAATCATAGATTTATTGATATTTGTCCACCGGTCATCACTTATTCAAATATAAAAACCTCAAATATAATGATTAATAATAGAGGATTTTTCTGTTCAGGTTGAGAATTTCAAAGCTGTATGTATTTCTCATTTAACATCCTTATATATTAACGAATATTTATATATAATTGAATTTGCCATACTGCTGAATCCATATGTAATCAAATATTAATACTCATTTTTTGGCAAAAACTTAAATAATTATCCTGAAAATTTTAATAGGCTTTGATTAATGACTCTTGAATTCCAATGTAATAGAAAGTTAATAATATTATTTAAGTTTGAGCCTTAAAAAATGAAAATTAATATTGGACTACATATGGACAGTACAAAAAGGATTCAACAGAAGGGCAGATTCGACAACAAGACAAATATAATTATTTTAAGCAGCAGAATTTTGCAAATCAGAAACAAAAACCGTTTAGAAAGTTTGAGTGCAATAATTTTTAGAGATGCGCAGAGAAAGGAAAAGACCGAAATGATTTCACATGTAATTTTGGCCGAGGCCTCCGATACAATGCAGATTTAAAGGAAACGACATTGAAAAAGCCGGTTTAGCATATTCAGTTAAATTTATAAAAAATTTCCTTGTATATTTTCTAATAAGTTATTAGTTTTGTTAATATTTCTCAAATACTATATAGTTATTAAATGATTTAAATACAATTAAAACAATATTTTTAGAATAAAAATTGAATTATAAAAATGGCATTCCTGGACCTTCTAGAACCCTGAACTCAAAATCAACAAAGTTATATTGAGAATAATTCCATCTCGACAGTTTCAATTTTGCGCATCCTTGATAATTTTGTAATAATAATAATAATAATAATAATAATAATCATTTATGTTCATGTATGGTTGTATAGTTGTGGTCAATTATATACACCCTTATGAGTTCAACTTAAGCTGATCTTCCACTCAGGGGTGTTATTTAATATAACCCATTATTCTAGGCAAATGACTATTGTTATTGTGATTTGGACCAGATAATTGTGAATAAACTGAGTGAATTCACTATCGAGTGACAGAGGAAAACCGGAGTACCCGGAGAAAAACAGCCGACTCATGTGTTTGAAGTGAACACAAAACGCACATGGTAACCACCGGGTCTCGAACCAGTGACTTACCAGTGATGCGTGCACAGTTGACTGTTCCCTTAGCCAACTGCGCCATCTGATTCTAATCAACAATATTTAAATTAAAATATAATTGAAAATGATATAAATTATCAAGAAGCATTTTTAGAAATAATGAAATATTTATAAAAAAAATTAAAAATCTTGAGAAACTAGAATAATTTTACAAAAAAGAGAATTAAACGAGGAACTTATATAATATATGCTCGTTTTTAATAATTTATGAAATAAATGAAACTTCAACCCTCAATCATTCATATTTAAATGTTGATAATTCATCCCTGGTTGAGTGAGACTCGTGAATCGTATTAATTCCAAATAATATATACTAAATTAGTATTTAGTCCTTTGTTTAATTAATTTTAAATTATACTAAAAAAATGAAAACAATTGTAATAACTAGTTAACAGTTATTTGTTAACAGTTAACATTGCTTAATTTAAAATTATTGTATGAAATTGAAAGTCACTTATATTGATATATTTTTTTCCTGATATTGCGGCAGATTAGTTCTACAAAATTATGCTTCACCACCAATAAACTAGTATGTAATTGAAAATCAAGGAAAAAAAGTAACGATCAATGAATCGAACAAGTTATTAATTTTATTTTAGCTATTAATAGAAATATTATTTTTTTTTGTTACAAGTTATATTTCTAATGTAATATGCTAATATAATGTGCTTGCAAATATAAGCATTTATGGACAAATAGCAACTGTGGAATATAAATGTATTTACATTAAATTATTTAATATAATCAATGACAGTTTTTTATTATACATTAATTTAAAATATTATTTTTCAATAATTAGTCTATAATCATAAAATTAACAAAAATATCTGGATTTTAAAATTATATAGGTTATTTTAATCTATTGCAAAATAACATTTTCCTTTAGTGTTTAGCGTAATATTTTTCACAAAACTGTAAGTAAAAAATTAATTAATTATACAGTCTTTGATAGGTGTTTAAGAAATAAAACTAAAATAATGTTTAAACAGTTATCTAATGTAATAATTTGCAAACAAAATCACACCACATATTCTATATTATTATTATTATTATCTAATAAGAGTGTTAAGTCCATTTTATCTAGTTAATTATGTTTGCAATATGTATAAAACATGACATTGAACTATGTTCTGCCGTTTAATTATTTAATAAATATTTTAATTATATTTCACAAAATATATCACGTTAAACATTGCATTAAATGCAATTGTTTTTTATTTAATTAAGCAACTTAAAATATTTTTAACAAAATAATGTTTAATATTTTAGACTTCATGCCAAAGGTGTGTAAAAAAATGTTTAAATTGGATGAATTAGAAGTAATTACTGAAAATGTGGTCAAAGATACATGCAAAAATATTCAGCCTGACAATCCTGTAATAAATGATCTTGACGATTTATTTAACGACATAAATAATAACAATAAATTTATAAAATATGATACTGGATCCAATTCACCAATGGGCGAATATGGACAGGAAATACCACCTTGCCAAAGTGACAGACAAAGGGAACGCCGACACAGCGACGAGCTGTCACCAAGGTTCAATCGCAAGCGCCTAGAACGTAGAAACAGTCAGATACCTGACCAGGAAACACCACCACTGCTTCCGCCACAATTGCTGCATGATACAATTACCACTCCCAGTGTCAATACAGCTCAGCCAACACATCTGCCACAACCAAATCACGTACGACTCAATCATTTATATGCGGTCTCTGTTAACGATGGAGTTATGGTATTTAGTGCAACACATCGTTATCGGAAAAAAATATATCACAACATTGCTTTATAAATAAGGTTGCAAAATCTTATAAAATTTAAACCAGAATGATAGTTTCAAAGAATGGTTGAAACTGACACTTTTAACAGAATTTTCAAATATTAATCAAATGACAAGTCTGACTTGTAAACATTTGTTTATGTTAAATTATGTCATTCTCCTAGTTCAGTACGATCGGTGCGATCTGTTTTGAATTAAAACTAAACCAGATTGTAGGTTATATTTTTAAAATCTCAATAATATAAAGATATTTAAAAAAATTTAGAAGTGATATTTAAATATTTAAGAATATTTTTACTAGATGCAATTATTTTAATTTAATCTAAAATTCTACTGTGTATATATTTTGAAAGCATTGTATATAAATATTTACAAATCTGTTAGATGACGTTGGTCAAAATGAATTGAAAATTTTATTGAGATGAAATTATCAGAGAATTTCACTCTTTACAAACCTATCTATAGATTAATTGTTTGTATCCACAGAGTGTCTTGTGTAATATCATAACTATAAATACTGGAAAGTTATTTGTAAACATAGATTTCTTAACAATCAATAATTCTGTCAATCAAGCTATACAGTGATTTCATATTTTGATTTGACTGGGATAGTTAAGAAATCTATTTTCCCAAATATTATAACTTTCTAGTAATCATAACTATAATTAGAAATTGAAATATATTTTAAATTAATTTTTAATTATACATAGATATTATTTTAAAAATATGTCTAATGAAACAAAACTAACCATCAGAAATTTAGTGAAGTCTACGGAGTTGGAAGATAGCACAATTAATGAAAAAAATTATCCAGTTAATATTATTTGCAAATACGAAGGTTTAGGGGAATAATGAGGGTTTGAAAATTAGGAATATGGACAAATTAGCTGATCGTAAAGTTTATACAGTTATCCGAATGACACACTAAGATTAGTTTACCAGTATTCTAACTTTTAATCTCGGCATCAGGTCAGATGTGGCCACTTAGAGCTGAAGAATTATTTTGTCAATTTTCATTCTATATTACATTAGCTTTCCAACGATAGACAGTATATACTACCCAAGTACTAAACAATTCCCACCTAAAATCAAGTCAACTTTTACATCAAAACTCACAATTTAATACAGGATTTACTGTATAAATAATCTCTACTAATCACTGATTAATAATTAATCTAACAAATTCGCACATGCTGAATCGATTGTTGATGGTTTAAAACTCGAAAAATCTTACGAATTAGTTAGAATTGATATCTTATTTATCAAAATCAAATAATACAATTTTTCAATTTTGCACAATTCAGTGCCCTCTATCTCAAAATATATTGGAGTTTTGAGTTTTAAACCATCATCAATCGATTCAGCATATGCAAATTAGTCAAAATCGATGTCTCTATTCATTATATTCATTGGGTTAAATTTTTCGATTATTTCGCCATCTACCAAATATGTATTTCCTTGCTACATCGTTAACTAATTGTCAAAGTATGTCATGTGCTATATAGTTGAACTCAGAATAATGAGATATTTAATAGAAAAAATTACTTTATAGAGTAAAAAATCAATTTTTAAATATGTCATCCATCAACAATATGTGAAACATTTTGATAATTTTTAGAAAAAAAAACAAAAAAGAACATCTTCCTGGAAAAAAAATATTTTATTCTAATTACAATGCTCGATCCAAATATAATTTTTTAAAAAGAAAAATTTCATGAAAAATTTGTCAAATAAAATCGTGAAAAATTTTAAAAAAATATTTGACCTTGAAAAATTAATTTTAAAAATTTTTAGTTTCCATCATTAACAGAGGCCAACATTCTTTTAATCGTCATGCTGTCAAATTTCGAACTTTGATGGACGATTCCGGCGCCCTCTGTAAAGATTTTTACATATTCTAAACATTTTTATGCTCGTGAAGAACCCCTCTAATGAATCCATGTGTGCACTTTTTGATACTTTTAATGGAAAATTTCAATGTAAAATCCGAATGGTTCTTTTTGCATAATTGAAATATAATTAATTTTACAAATTTTTGGAATTCAACAGAATTTAGCCAAAATAACACCAATTTTGTAAATATTTAGAAGAATATTTTCAAATTTAGCAAGAAAAGAACCAAGGGGTTTCATTTTTAAAAAATATTCTTTATTTAAACAAATTATTATAAATATAATTTATTTTGGACAATTGGGTTTAAAGCTAATGAGATAGAACGATCATTCGGATAACTGGATCAGCTCTACAGTAAGCAAATTTGTCCAAATCTTGTATTTTCGAACCTTCCTTATTACCCTAAATCTTAGCATTTAGAAGAAATAGTCACAGATTATTTTTTCATTCAATATGTCATCAAACCATATTAGTTAAATCTCTCATAGACGTCACAAAGTCTCTCATAAGTAAGAGAAAGCTTTATATTTCTTATTATTATTAATTAAAATTTAATTTTAAAGCAATCCCCAGGAATATACCTATATCTACATCAGGGGTCGCCGCAGGTGCAAAAATTCTTATTTTTACCTTCCTCTCCCTGTGTATTTTTCATATTTTGCAATTTTGTATAACCCCCTTGCATTTTGAGAATAAATTTTAAAAATACTATCTCTAGACCCCATGGCTCGGCCGACCTTGGAGACCCCTGTTCTATAGAGCACAGAAATATTGTAATAAAGAATATATGGAATACTGAACTACAGTTTTGGAAAATAGTTTTTGCAGTAGGTCTGCAACCTTTGCATTCAATGCCAAATATTGTTAAGTAATAACATTTTTAATAAAATAAAATTTATAAAACTTTGTATAATATGGTGTTATTTCCCCTGAATTAATAATTATT
>JAQFXN010002147.1:0-13327 GCA_034693365.1 Liacarus xylariae
TCCAGGAAAACAATAACAAAAAAGTTCTCTTTATTAGATAAATACAAAACACATTATTATTAAAAATCATAAAACTGTTTAATAATATTGTCTTTTAAAAGTAAACTTTTTTTTAATTAATTATATAATGAACTCAGATTTGTTTTGTAAAACTTGTGATAGTAAATTTACAGAATATTCTGTGTATAATAAACACATATTAGTTCATTTAAATGTTCATAAAGAAACAGTATTCTGTCATATCTGTTCAATTCCACTACGTTCTAAAAGCACTTATTATAGACATAAAATAGAACACGACGAGGAATTCAAACTAATAGACAATAGTATAGAAGTTTCTGAACTAATGGAAACAGGTATGTCTACAGAAGATCATAGTGTGGATGTAGTCGAAGAGCGGAATGAATTGATAAATGAAGGAATGCTAACGTTGTTAAGTAATCAGTATTTACATAACATACCTGAAGGCGTCGCAAATGAATTCTTCTTATCTACTCTAAAATTATGTGAAAGGATTGCAGAAAATAGTGATTCAAGAATCATATTTCAATCAATAAAAGATCAGTGCACAATTAAAAAAAAGAAAACTTTTTTGTCACAACAGTTGTCATTTATAAAACCTGTTCAAAGAAACATATAAGGAGGGTTTTATCAATATATATCTATATTACAACGTTTGGAAAAAATGTGTTCTAATTCTGAAATTTTTAAAGAATTAGTCCTGGATCAGCAAAAAAGTATGTTTAAATTGATATAGGTTCCAGAATAATTTGATACATATATATTTTAGAAAATATTACAAAAGTTAAGTTTTCTTTTAGAGAAGAATCCCAAACATAGAAATTGTTATGAATCATATAAAGACGGTTACGTTTATAACAAAAAAGAAACTGAAAGTCCATATCTATATCTGACTCTGTTCCTGGATGGATGGACTTTTATAGAAAATATGTGGGTCAATGAATTAGACAGCCTTATACAGCATTTAATAAAAGTTAACTTTCTTGATATGTTTGAAAACGAAGTGTTCCCAAAATTACACTATCTTTCTCATTACCCAGAAGTGATTAGAAAGGCTGGAAATTTAAGATTTTTTGAAACCACTAAATATGAAAGAAAGTTTCAAACATTAAAAAAAATTATAAAATCAGCTAATAATTTCAAAAATCCAACTCAAACAATAGCGCAGAGACATCAATATAAATTGGCTGTATTAGACTTCCCGAAAAATATTATTAATAAATTTGAAATAAAAAATAAAAAAACAGTTAACTGTTCTTTTATTCCTAAAGAATATTCTTCTGTGTTGAATAATAGAAATATAGAAAGTGAAATAGACTTATGTAAAAGCATTATTAAAGAGGGTTTGGAAATTAGCAGTGGTTATTTTTATGCTATAGGCCTTTATAATGATAATTCTATCTTTGCTTATGTACACAATATTTATTATATAAATAATGAAATAGTTATAATAGCCGAAAAATATTTATCTTATTTAAACAATTATTTAATGGCCTTTGAATTAAAAACTAACAAAATATTTTTCGAATTAAATTTAAATAAACTTATTTCTGTTGAGAGTTTCAGTGCTTTTGAACGCGATGAGATAAGGAATAATAGGAAAGTGAAAGTAGAATATATACAATATTCTGTTAAATTAAGTAAATATTGCTGTGCTTTTGATATTTATTGAAACATTCTTTTTTATATTTAATTTATTGTAAAAGATATAATTTTCAAATAAAATGATTGCAAAAAAGTTAATTTTTTTTATTTAATATACTTTTTATATACTTTGTCTCTTTCCAATGGATCCGTTAATATAGAAAAGAACGCCCAAGAGTTAGACACAACTGAATCTTTTCTATAGTATATGAAAGAGCCTTTATATTCGCGTATCTGTTGGATAACTATTTTGTGTGCAATTTGTTGATTATTGCAAGGGTTGAGCCATTCTTATAAATAAAAATATAAAATCAAAATCTTTTTAATTTTTTTATCCATAAGTCTGTATTTCGGGTCTGGAGTCCTAACTACGAAATCAAAAATTTCATTAATATTAGGCCGAGTGTCGGTCATTGGATCAGTATTTTTGTATTTTTGAGTTGTCATTGAAAAAGGACAGCGCATTAGTGATCGGCCTTTGAATAAACCATTCATTTCTTTTTTAATATACTCTACTGAATCAACTAAATTCATAAATAAATAACATAAAAGTTAACTTTAGTTTTATTGTGTACTGAGTCGGCCGAAGGCCGACTCAGAATTGTTTTGAATATACATACAATCGGTTCCACTTTCCTGGACTGGAAAATATCCAATTTTTTCCTTCTTATGTCGCCATTTGAAGGCCAAATATTCTTCATAATAGTGCTTATCTATAGCTATACCTTCTGTTGATGTGTATAGAGGAGTGGTATAAACATCGTTAGTGTACTCTAATTCCCACTCATCATCACTAGTCTCTTCCCCGGCGGGTATGAATGAAGCCATTTCTCGACGTTTCACTAATATATTATTAAAGCACTACTTTTGAAACACAAAGAAAACAAAACATTAATTTTTAAAAATAAAGTTAACTTTTTATTTATTTTTACGTCATTTATTGTAATTATAACAATTTGAGTTGTATTGCAATTTAACAATTAGATTTTCACAATTTTAAAAGTAATTGATTTTGGGGGAAAGAGGGGAAGGAAAAAGTGTTATTTTTTTAACAATTTGGGAATGACTAGGATTTACTGTGAGGAGTGTGAAGAACAGGAATTAATAGCCATTAGGACTGCATTAATAAAGTGCACAAACATTACATCCATTAAAGGCGACGATTGGAACTCAAGTGTTGGAACTGATTGTCAAACAATGTCTGAATTGAACACAAATTACAGCACATTTTCATCGATTCACTCAAAACACTATTAAAGAGTTTTGCCATAAGTTTGGGCCAAAACTGCGGACAATTAATACAATTGAATACTCGAATAGAGACGTCCGTACGTCCTGTCCAGCGCTCACACATCGCACTACCGGTCGATTCACCAATTGTTTGCTTCTATTGAATCAATTAAACCAATTCTGTTATAAATATCGTTCGGAAGATATGAATGGATTCGAAGAATTGGTCAAAAGTAATAAAAACAGTTTGGAATCACTTGAAGTGACCATTGATGACAATCTATTGACACAAAAAGGATTGAATCAATTGTTTAAAAATATACAGAATTTAACAAAATTACAGAATCTATGCATTGGTTGCGAAACACGATTTGTGACCACTTTTGCGAATAATTGTCGGGAAATTGGGATTCAATGCAAAACTGTTAGACTTAAGGTCAGAGTCCGAACGGAAACTCAGGAAGAATTTCTGCAAATTTATAATTCATTAAAATATTTCAAACATTTAACGCATTTAACGGTCGATTCAATGACCCGTTTGTTGGGTTTTAATTCTGATTTAGAGTTCAATTGCGAATCATTTAGTAATTCATTGAAATGTTTGCGTTTAATTGATTACAATTTCGTAGCGAATGATTACTTTTTCCTAAATATTGTTAAACATTTGCCGAAACTTCAAGACATTTATATATTTCGTTCAGATATTAATGGAAATTGTTTAGAGAATTTGGCCAAAGCTTCTAACTTAAGATCAATGCGTTTAATATCATTGTATTATTCGCCAATCACTGAATCAGATGTAATGGAATTAATCAAAAAGTGTCCCAAAATTAATTCAATTTATCTGAAAAGCGCTGCGCAAACAACTGATTTAGGTTTGGAAAGTATAAGGGCTTTAAGATTTGGTGATCGGGACAACAGTCTTAAGGACTGCGGCTTTCAAATCATTAAATAGTCTATAAGTAGTCTTATTTCGCAATAAATGATTTGTAAAATAAGAATAAGTTTTCTTTGAATTAATTCAAAATCAATAATAAAACTGAAATCACTTTTAATATGCATTACTAAATAGTGTCTATTAATGTCCATTTATAAAAAAATTGTGTTTTGCACAATAAATAACAATTCAATTACTGGTATTTTCTTTTCTTTAATAACATGTTTTAAAATTCCCATTAAATTATTTATTCAACAGGAATTGGGAGGGAATATAAACCTATTCTACAAACAATAGTCTAATGGCAAAAAATATGAATCGTCTGAATTTAGTATAAAAATAGTTCCTTTTTAAAAATATATAATTTTTTTCATACCAATGATAACATAACATTTACTCTTGCAAATATTTATTTAAATGAGTAGTGATGAGCACAGGCTCGAAAATAACAGACCTGGGCCTTGACCTCATGAGTTGGTGTATTGGTACTCGGCTAGTAAATATTTCACGAGCCTGGGCCTGGCCTCTAGTATAAACCTTGGGCAGGTAAGGGAGTATAACTAATATTCCAGGGGTACCCAGACTCAGAGAGTGCCATAAAAGCACATTAGAGTTTAGACATCGACGAAATAATCAACTCAAGGTAATTAACACATTATTTTAGCAGTCGATCAGGGAGGAGTATTTTTTAAAAATTTCAAAATTTTAGGAGATAGGAGTGGAAAACTTTTAGAATTTCATTGGAAGTTTGAAAATTTTTCAAAAACAAAAGTTGGGGTTTACAAAATAGACACCCTTGATTGACTACTTAAAATGATGTGAAAATACCCTGAATTTATTATTTCTGCGATATCTCAAATCTAAAATGCTTTTAAGCACTCACTTAGTCTCACTATCCCTGCAATATACCCTCCAGATCTCGTAAACTTGAATTTTTAAGCTGAAAACAATTTTTTTTCAATTTTTACTCTACTCCCTTGTGTTTTATTTAATTTATTGTTACATATAATTTAGGCCAAACCAGGCCCATAGTACTGAGCCTTCAGCCTAGGCCTATAATTTTTAACCTAAGCCTGGACCTCGTTAAATTAAATGAGCCTCGGCTTGGGCCTAGAGGTCCGCACAACTCTTAGACCCTAGCCCAGAACCTAGGCCAGCTTCAGGCTGGCATGGCCTGGGCCTGACCTCTGCTCATCTCTATAAATAAGTGATTTCGAAGTTATTCAAGTCATACTTCCCTATTATTTATATTTATTATCTAATTATCATTCATTTAATCCAGGCCTATCCAAGAGAGGATTATGACCAAAATATTCCTCAACTCGAAGATTTTGCAAATATACCTCTGACTTTTTATGCCGGATGCTTTCTTATATTTTTATCTTACTTTTATCCATTTTCATTTTTCATATTTTGTCATTGTAGCATGCCCCTGGAATTTTGAGAAAAATTACCCTCACCTATACTCATTTCATTAGACCGACCTTGACTACCCCTGATTTAATCAATAATTTGATTGTATTATTATTTGAAATAATTTATTTCAATGTTAATTATAAAACGTAGTAATAGTTATATTAAAATAACAAATGGTTTAAAAACTATTTACAAAAAATCAAATTACAATTTCTATAAATTAAATTAAAAGCAGTTCATTATCTAAAATAATGAAAAGTATAATAATTGTATTGATATTTGTTTTATGTACTTATGCTTCGAGTGCTCAAAAAGATGTTGAGCCGAGTACTGATCCACTTGTGGAGAGCTGTCAGTATAAGACTAGAGACAATCTGAAGCCATGTATGGCCCAATCAATTAAAGACTGGAATCTAAAAGTACCCGAAGATATAAAAATTATTCATTCAAAAAGATCGTGTTGTTCTACGTGGCAACAGATGGACTGTTTTGTAGAGTCGGCCAAAGTATTGATATAAAGAATTTTATTTTTGCGAAATTTTATTTTCATTTTGTATTTCAGTTAAAATGCAATTCAACAGAACTGACAGCTGTTTATAGCTGTTTAGAGGAAGTTATTGGCAGTTATTCGAAAACAAATTGCACTAATTTTCCCTATCATTCACAACATTGTAAACTATAAATTGTTTCATTGATCCAGGGATTGACCCAAATCAAGTTTACTACCAAGTTTAAATTAAAGACCTGTTTTGTATTATTTAAGATTATTGAGCTTTATAATACATCTAAATATTAAATAAAATAGTCTTAAATATTCTGCAGCTAATTGACCAAGTTGTCTGATTTAATTTTAGTATGCAAAATTTACTTATTCTAAGTCATTAATAAAGGTTTGTTTATACTGAAAACAAATTAACATAATAGTTTTATTTAAATATTTGTTTTATAAAATTTGAAACATTTTTATAATCTATTTTAAAAATAGAGTAGTTTTTAATTTATTATTCAAATATTGGTTCGGCAGGAAATTAACGCTGGTCAAACTTATCAACATTTTAGTACCACAAGCACTGCTAAATTCTATAATTTAAATTAAAATTTGCAATTATTTGATTCAGTGGCAATATTCAACTTCTATCAAATTTAAAAATAAAACCAATAAATCCTCTTTAAAGATGGCGGCCTATATAAAATATAATCCACATATAATTTTATATAAATGTAGAAAAATCAAAGATGCCTGTTTGGAGATGCGAATAATATCTGATCGGTCAATGAAAATGGTGTGGGTGTTTAGAGGGAAAATGGTTTGGCTCAGGGGATAGTTCTTTACGTTTAGGCTGGTACAATAAAATCTTTAGAACAATCCAGGACGAGAATGATTTGTATAGCTAGAAATGATTAATTAGAAAGCTGATTCTTTTCTTACACAATGCTAGTCATGTGAGAAACGGACAATAAATTACTTTATAAACCTATCCATCCACAATTGAAGACCATTTAGTAAATGTCAGAAAAGTGCACAGGCTCAGTATTTGGTCAGAGACAAATTTTTCAGTTATATTCGATCAAAATTAGCTTATAATTATTCACTATTTTTTTATAGGCCAGATCCAGAAAGATATTGACGAGTTAAGTCTTACCTCACCCACATTATTGCCCAGATATTGCACCTTAAGATTTATATCTGTTCCGATCTCTGTCTAACTCCTTAGTAGGACCCCTGTCTAAGTTATCTTATCTTTTTATCCCCTCAGAGTCCTAGGAATTCTTTAGGTAAAATTAAGAAAATTTGATCACAAATAGGGGTGTAGTCATTGATAATGAGGGTCACAACAAAATTGAATTAATTAAAGTATTTATATATTTATAAGGTTTGAGAGACGCGAGCATTCATTTCTTGTCAAACCAATATTATATTTGACCCGGAAATGGTTATATTTATTAAAATAATTATATTTTATATCTAATACTGTAATAATATAAACAGATAGACAAGTGATAAATTATAAAACAAGAACGGCCATTATTATATAAATCTCCGCTTTCCCAGACCTGATCCCAGTCTCAAATACTAAAAGACGGTGTGAGTAGGCCTGACTCGTGCTAATACTATGGAAAATATAGGAGTGTGTGAGAGAGGTGGGTGAGGTGCAAACGAATCTATATTCTCTTTAATCTTCGAAAGCGGAGATAAAAGAATCTATTCTATTTTTATAACTTCTCTCGATGACCTTGCACCAAAAGCAATTTAATTTTAAGAAAAATCTTAATACAGTATTGTTATTATTGCTAAATAAAAATATTTTCATTTTTTCCACCGATCACTTGAATTATAGATTTATTTTACAAGTTTAAAAGTTATTTGAAGATTCATTTATTCATTCATGTTTATAATTAGAAACAGGGCATTTTTATGTCTTAATGTGTCTATTTATTAAGATAGAGTCCAAGGCTTAATTTTTATGACTAGTACAGATCGATTCTGATCTGACGAATGAATTTCTTAAATATTTTTTTTCTTAAATAATTTTTAAATATTGTAATAAAAATTTATTTATTTCTCATTTTATTAATTCTTATAACGAAATAAAACGATTTGTTGCTATGCATTCAAACAGTTTGTAAACTAAAATTTCTTTTTTAATACTTTCAGTTTAAATAAAATCATTTATTAAAATGTTTAAAAAAATTTCTTTTGAGAAAACATGACTATCAAAGGTATTAAATATCAATAGATTGGCAATAGATTGGATTCTCTATAGATTTGATATACAAAATAGAGCGATTGGAGAAAAAGGGAAATCAAATATTAAGCAAAGGATTAAAGTTTATATAATAGCTATTTGTTTGATGACATGTCTTATTCGGTATATAATATACCTTTTAATGTCAAGCAATGGAACCCTTCCTCACTATTACTTCGATGTTATCCAATACATCGGTGGTATAGCAGAGATGATGTATTTGGCCGGTTGTTCACTAGTAATACTGGCCCTAAGAATACTATACCTGATGAACAACGGATACAATTATGAATGGTTTAACGTTATAAACACATTGCACTCGCGATTGTATGCATCGCTTGGACTAAAAGATGAATTATTTATCCAAAAATTTGTTAAAAGAATAGAAATTGTGTTAAAATTAACGAATTATTCTCTAAATTATTTCTATTTTTTGGGTTTTCTCTACTCTATGTCTGCACTTATATTAAACTACACTTTGACTGATTTATGGTATATTCAGTTTATTTCTAATTCTACTTTATATGCAAAACACATTCTCAATAATCAGTTATACATTTTTCTATTACTATATTGTTTGCTATTATCATTTGTAAGAATCTATAGAACAGACACACAGTATGTGTGAATCAATATCACAATGAGTTGACCTTCAATAGCAATGTCAATATTTCCACTATAATCATCACAGGGATGACTTGATGCGCAGATTATCAGGGGCATATTCTTCTGCAACGATTAGGAAATTTGGGGTATTCCGGGATGCGATGTCTAAGTTTTGGACTCGAGGGGGGGGTTTCGGGAACAGAATCGTCGAATTTCTACAGAATCTGATTAAAGGATTTCAGCGAGAATTCAACAAAATTCTACAGAATTTCCGGAGATCTTCAAGATTATGTCCAATTTCTGGCATTATTTCAATAATTTGGATAAATTTCACAAAATATTCCCAAAACTTGCGAGGAGTGTGTACGAGCGCGTCCTGGCCAAATCACCGACGGGACATTCATACTAGAGGTCCCTGTAAAATCCCTTTACCCTTAAGGGCTAAGGGCAGGGAAAGGTCGTCAGAATTTTGTAAAGGGTAGGGAAGGGTTTTAAGATTTGTAGACCCTTTGTTTCAGTATATTTTGCACAAACAATGTTACTGGACTTACGTTAACAGATCGTCGATCACGTCTGGAACCACTAAATGTGGACAAGTTATTGTTTATTAGATCTAATTATGATTTATATTAAAAAGTGAAACTCAATTAAACTATATTTCAAAATTTCTGCTATAAATATATGTAATAGAATCAGATTACAATTTTGTATCAGATTATCATGGTTGAAGGGTAGGGTCAAGGGTAGGGAAGGATTGGCAGAATTTTTAAAATTTGCACCTCTAATTCTTATCAGGGGAATATTAATCGAGAAAAGGGATGAGAGATATATTGAATTCAAATGGAGGAAAACTATCAATTTAAAAGTAAACACCAATAAAGTATCGGCGAAAGCAAAATAATTGGGAATTTGAAACATGAATGCAATTTTCAAACATTACTATAATTTTTCAATCATCATTACTAAGCGTTTGTGTGGATATTTAAGAAGCTGATTTATTAAGAATGTGTAAATTAGGAAACAATTATCTATAGATATAAATTATTTAAACATAAATATTCTTAAAAATACAATAAGTACTTAATATTGTGATTAGAAAATGCGCATGAAAACTTTGAGAAAACAAGTCGTCCTTCAAAACAAATTTCTATCAATATATTTGTGTCACTGAATCGACAGAACATTCTCTGACAATAATAATAATAATAATAACTGTTTCTATAGTGAGAGACGTAACACACAGACAGACAGCAATAAATTGTTAAATATCTGCAGTTTTTATACTGTGGGAAACTGCACCTTCATATGTACATGCGCATCTTCTCGTTTTAGACATTTTAATATTGAAAAGTAGTTCTAATAAGAGTTACTCTTCTCTTGTCTTCTCTCCTGTTTGTGATTCTCCAATATTATGGGAAAACTGGGTTTGAAAACTTTCGCAATAGTGTTGGACAGACCACAGCCTGTCTATAGGCCGGGTGAAGTGGTCAGCGGTCAGTGTATAGTAGTGTTGGACGGAGAGATGCATTTGAGTCAACTCAACATCAAGTTGAAGGGTTTGGCAGAGTGTAAATGGACTGAAAGTGAGTCGAAGAGCTACACGGACTCGGAGGGCAAGACCGAGACGAGGGAGGAGACGGTGACGATTCACTCGAAGCACAAGTGCCTGAACTTGTCGTACTCTCCCGGCAATAGTTTGTCTCTTTTTATTTGATTAATAGAGAGAAAAGTCTTAAAAAGTTTTTTATTGTGCTTTCTTTAAACCTAAATAGTCTATCCGTCTGTGTTGAGTGTGGGTCAGCACAACATTGGCTTCAATTTTCAACTACCGATTGGGTATTCCTTTAAAACATTATTTTTTGCAAACTTTTATTCGACTTTCTCTTCAAAACTGATTTTATTTTTATTAATAATTTTGAATAACTATTTTCAACCCTGTTTTAGGTAGGGATAGCCAAAACTAAACAGAGACTGGTGAGGGGTATAAAATGGGTGTTGTGATGGAAATTTGCTAAAATGTCCAAGATGAGCATAAAATGAAAAGTGCAATGTAAAAATTTGCCCAAAGGAGTTAGTACAGAAATCCAGGAGGGTGCTGCGAAAATTCTGTATTAGGTGGTATTTAAGTTATCGTGCTTGCCTAATACCTTGCTGAATTTTTTGGGCGGAATGAAGATTTTTACCTTACTTCTGTGTTTATTATATATTTTCTTGATTTTTATCAAAAATGCGCAAAAATACCCTCCTATAACCCTTGACACGGCTACTCTTGATTTAAATGTGGTCTTTCTTCCTATTCCTAATAGCATTTCAATTATTCTTTAGTTTCAAATATAATTACATTTTATTTTAAGTAAATATTAATTTCTAATAAATAACAACCTGGTTAGTCAACAAGGGGATGTTTAGCCGAAATAGCCTATTAAACATTTTTCAGCCAAGGACGATTTTTTATGTTATTTCTTTCCTTGCTCCTGACAAACTTACTCCTAAATTAATTCTCAACACAACTCCTAATATATTTAGAGTAGAGTTTAGTGAGTGTTATCTGAGAATAATTGGCCATTAATTGGCATAATTGGTGAAAAATCACTTTAGAGTAGTTTCTAATCACTTCTCTTCTCCACTATAGCGGCCTTCCGTCCAGTTTTGAGGGCACATACGGTCACATCCGGTATAACATCAAAGCGAAGATTCATAAAAACGAGTTCTTTTCGTTCGATAAACGCGAATGTCTTCCCATATCTCTGATGTCACCGGCGTTCGCATCCCTACCAGAACTGAGTGTAAATATTATTTGATATTATTTACAGTATTTTCCAGAATATTATTAATTTCTTAATCCATTTCTTTGTGATAAAGTACACACCATAGGCCACAGACCAAAGACTTTAGAGTCAGCAAGGGTAAAAGGTTAGAGACTTAAAACCACCAGGTGTGGACAGAGGGGTATTTTGAAATCGTCAAGCTCTTCCAGAATTTAATTAGAAATGATGTAGCTCATTAGGAATTTTAACTAATTCTTTATATCCAGGGTATATGTAAGATATATTGTCTAAGAGGGATTGTCCAACCCTTCAGGTGACTTTTTGTATAGGCTCTCCGCAATTTAATCTTTAGGAATATTTCAAAACATTTTTGTAACATTTCAATGAGTTTTGTATTAAAAACCAATAAATAAACTCATTTTGAGCACTGCTTCACATGTTATAATGTGTTTTTAGTAAAAAAATCTATATATTTTGAACACGTTTTATCAATTATTCGCTGTTTTTAATGAGTTCTGTATTAGAAAACCACAAAAACACTGATTTTGACCATTAATAGCACTTCTAATGACGTTTTTTTGAAAACCCCTCCTCTGGGCGAAAATTGGCAAAATCCGTTATTCTATTCTCCCGTTGACCTCCCCTCCCCTGGGCTCTCGCCGAAAAAATAGCCTGCATTAAACTTTTAGACCCTCAACATTTTTGGTTTGAACTTAACAGAATTTGACAAAATTCTGTTATTATTTTATAATTAGGACATTCCTAAAATGGCGCCTGAAACAGTCCTTTCTTAAAATTACCAGGGGATCTCGTTACTCTCCTTCCAGGGTGGCATTTGCATTATACTTGCCCACATTGATCATCCTTAATACACGTGCTAAAGTACAAATTTATATTTGTTAATTTATTTGAATTCAGACTTACATAACAATAATATATTTGAAATTAACATTTTCTAAAAGAGAATCTCAGTATATAAAGTATTCGTGATTTAAAAAGGGCCAGGTTGTGCTACCTTTATATTAAGTTTATATAATTGTCACAAGTAGTTTCATTGAAACCTTTACAGTAAATATCATATATTTTCCTACAGTAATGTTCAATATATTTAACATTGAATATAAGTAAAAGATTGAACTGGTATTGAATGCTAATTAAAGTATGGAATTTTAGGCGAAGATTTGTATTAGAGTCTCACAAATTTAATATTGATTAATTCATTTAAATATTAATTAGCATGAGATTAATAAGAAATTATTATTAAAATTCTAAGAAATATAAAGAGGAGATATTTTTTTAAAAATGGGATTTATTGGATTTAATGGAAAAGAACTAATTGAGACATTAGTTTTATCTATGCCTAATGTCTCAATTAGTTCTTTTATATGCAAGTAATAAAAAATCAAATGGAGTGACAAGTTTTAATTATGTATTAAAAATATTGCTTCAAATAAAACTATTTGTGACAATATTATATGGACTTAATATAAAGGTAGCACAACCTGGCCCTTTTTAAATCACAAAGACTTTATATAAAAAGTGTCATGGCAACTGACATAGCAATAGAATGTTTTTTCATTAGAAAGCTGCTTAAATACATAAATTTTTAACTTTGAATTATATTTTTGATATTAATTACGTAATTAAATTGATTTACATCTTGATATTATTTTATTTCGATAGCAAAGCGCGACAAAGACTAAAACTAAATCAATTGGATTTTTCGGCGGAAAATCAGTGACATTCCAATGCAGTCTGCAAAGGATCGGCCATAATATTGGTACTGATTATTAACATGTTAGTTTTATGAAAATCAAAGTTTACATATTCAGAATGGTGTTTATGATTTAACAAAACTGATTACGAAAGTGAAGAGATTTTAGTAGTATTAGTATAAAACCAGGGGAGCTCTGTGATTGGACGAGAGAAAGTGGGCGTGGCTCTGACGTCATCGCCTT
>JAQFXN010002148.1:0-13327 GCA_034693365.1 Liacarus xylariae
ATTATTGAATTTGATTGACAGTCATTTGATTGACAGCTGTAGTGACGTAGCCTTTATTGATATTTCTAATGAATGACTTTTACTCAGTGACGGAACCATTCGTCACAATATAAAATTAATTTATCAATATTTGCTCATCATTTTTGTTTGATCTATGAAATTATTATTATAGTTGTGGACAATATATTCTTGAAAGTTGTCTCGAATTTTATTGTTATTATTTAAATATTACTATCTTTGAATGCGATTACAAAATTGAATGAATTTAATCACCCAGTATTAAATCACCCAATTTAATACAGTGAGAAATATGATAATCCTATGGATTAGAAACCTCTTATGGGATGAGATCCTATGATAATGCGATGAGATGTGAGCATATGATAATTTTTCATGATAATGATCTTCAGCGACATTTTTCACCACTTATGATTTTTCTAGGAAAACGGAGTTATATAAGTTCATTCGGTTCAGGTATTAATGGTTCATTCTTGTTTATTATAAACATAAAAGTTCACCTAATGTTAGATTTCTTGGTATCGACAGGATACTTTCTACACCTGAACATATATAATATTTATATCTCAAGACTTTTTTCTCACTATTTTAGCTTTCACTCAAAATAATACTTCCACAATAAACTAGTGTTTCAAAACAAATAATATTAAAGGAGATATCGGCCAATGATTCCAACACTTCACAGGGATGTGGAAGGAGGGGTCCAACCTGGAATACCTCCCTAACAAAATGTGTGGTTAACATTACGTCTTTTATCTATGAACAGATATCCTAAAAACTTTGAGCAAAATTGAGAAAAAAACCGCAAAAAATGGAATAAAATCAAAATATCTCCCTGGCCTTTCACATCTCTGACACTTCATGAACCTGAAATTTAAAAATCATAATTTTTATTTCTCAGGAAGAAATAAAGATTTTTCAAATTTATAAAACTAATTCAACTAATTACTCTGCTGAGATGTTTCTGTCAATTTACTTTTTGTGTTTTTTAGATCATATAATATAATTGTTCATTTAATTTAATTAAGAATAGACTATTTTAAAA
This sequence comes from Liacarus xylariae, assembly GCA_034693365.1. Lineage (NCBI taxonomy): Eukaryota > Metazoa > Arthropoda > Arachnida > Sarcoptiformes > Liacaridae > Liacarus > Liacarus xylariae. Next base: position 1,064 of record JAQFXN010002148.1, read on the forward strand.
TGCCTGAATGTCTTTTAACTTTTTTAATTTTCATCAGCAAAACAGATGTGCTGGAGGATCTAGATTAAAAGTATACAGTGAAATATAAAATATAACAATACAATAATAATATAGTAGTAAAATATCAGAATTGAAATGCTTTAATTGTTTACATGAATAGCAACAATGCAGTTTATTTATTTTAAATAATTGCAATTATTTTATCAGTCGTTAAATCTTAAATTGCAAGAGTCTTTTTATTTTGTATTCGTTATCACTTCGTAAATAAGGAAATATTAATTTACTCTTTTATTTTGGCAAATTAAGCAAATTAACACTTTTATACTTTGAGCTCTTTTTTATTATTTTTTTGAGGCGCTTTCTATTATACAAATGAATATTAATTTATTGGAGAAATCAATTACAGTATTTCTCTGCTAAGAAGTTCAAAGCTCCCTAAGTTTTTCCCCTATAAACATCATGTGACACAACTTCAACACAAATTAATTAAAAATTTTGTTTATTAATTATTTTTAATGCATTCATTTAATAATTGAGACTTAATTTGTGTTTATAATTGGTCTCAACTCGATTGTTGGGGAAAAACTTAGGGGGTTTTGGACTTCTTAGCAGAGAAATACTGTAAGATATGCTCTTAAATAATATGGTTGACTGGCTTTTATTGAATTAACTAAACTTATAATTAGTCACTGAATTATCTTTACTTCATTAAGAATTTATAATCATTTAAATGATTCACTGAATACTTATTATTTCTTTTCCATTTCATAACTTTTAATCTAAGTATTTAAATATTTTCAATCATCTATTACTTCAATTATTGCTTACAATATTTGTTTATTATTTTATTTTTTTAAATGAGAGAGAGAGAGAGAGAGAGGCGTTTGGTGTTTGATATTTTAAATTATTATTTAATGAATTTCAAGAAACCCTCTAATGATTCATATCTTGGATTAGATGTATATTAATTCCCATTAGAGGTAATGCTAACCAAAACATATTGTAATTAAATTAATTCTTTTCACTTCCTTATGAAAAACATTTTTCTTATTATTGAAAACGTTTCGTTAAGAATCTTCCCATAAGATATTGAAAAACTAATTTCGATTTTCAGCTATTCTTCTATATTTTGCTAATAATAATATTTTTTTATGCTTATCGATAAGCATAAACACATTGACCACAAAAAGTAATATAAAGTTTTTATTTGAATTAGATTTTGAACTTTTATTTTATTCAAATATATAGAGCGAGCAATAAATTCAAAAGTGATTATATATTTTTATATAAAGCCTTTTTCATTATTTGTGTTACAATTTTCTTATAAGCTATGAATTTACTCTTCATTTTTCTTGTTTTTTCTGCTTCACTCAGACATTGTGTCCCATTTCCTGCAGTCAATAGGAAAATATCTCTAACTATAGACACTTAAGTAAAATACATATTATTTCTTACATAAGATTTTTTGTCTGTACTTCTGTAGAAATAGTTGGAGCACTTGTATGTGAGGGGGTGTTTGTCTTTTAGGAAAACTTTATAATTTTATATCTGTTTAAACTCATTTTTAATTTCAAAACTGATCCATAATTTTGAAATGAAGCTAGGTAATGCAACTGTTATGTGATCCAGGAATTGCAACAATAAGGAATTTATTATTTAATTAGACCCCCGTCCTCTTCAATTATCCCCTGGTCTGGAGGGATGAAAGTGTAAAAAAGAATAACTTGTTATTAAAGTATTCCATTAAATGTTTAAATTTTTTTTATGCAAAGCACACATTCATCTCTATGTGTTCGCTGGTGTTAAACAAGAAGTAGTAGTAACTGTGCTTTTCGAGTAAGAATTTAATTTTTTGTTGAGTTTTATTTTTTCTTCTTTCAAATGCGATGAAAAACTCATTTTAATTCCGATTAAAAGTTTAGTATTTTATTGTCACTAATAAACAAATAATTTCAACAAATATCTCAAGACTTCATCTCATGTCTGGAAAAATATGAAATTATTGATTTGTAAATAAAAAGTTGAAAATTTTATGAAAACAAATAACAAACTAAAAATGAAAAGGATTACAATGCTGAATTTTGTAAGTTATTAATTTTGATAATATATCTCACTTTTCTATCTATATATTTCAACTATTAAATTTATAATTGTTGTTAATATTTGTTAATAAATGTAATATTTGACCCGAATAAGTCGTCAAATAATTGTAAAGAATCTATTTTATATTTTATTTTAGATATCTTATAGGATATCTGACATATTCTTAATGAAAAACTTCCATTGGAAATCTATAAAATGATTTGAAATTAAGCAACAAATATAAGTATTAGTCATTTGAATATAACACAAAATTTTATGGATTCAGAATATGAACATCTGATAAAAGGATTTTAAATAATAAACTCTTTTATAATAAAAAAAATTTTAAAAAAGGTCGAGGCATGTATTTTACTAACTTCCTAAGATGCAGCTGGAATTTTAAGGTAAACTTATTTTAACAAAACTAATATATTGAATAATCATGTCTTTATGATCTCCTGAAAACATGCTATATTTTATTATGCCAATGTGAACTATTCTGTACCATATCTAATATGTCTAAGTTTAAAATGTTAAAATGAGACATATTGGTTAAGGTTGGAAATGTCTATCGTTGTTTATTTTCATATATCTATTGATTCCTGGTGATATTTTCCGTAAATATTTGCAACCATACCTAATATGCTTGATTATAACACAAAAAATTAGAAATAAAATGTATAAAAGAAAAGTTATTTGTCAATTGTTATTTTAAAGTTTTCAATGAGTTATTCCTTTAATGCCATAGACATATCAGTTATACAGAAACCAATTGAAAATCCCAGGGTAAGAATGTCTTTTCCTAAATCCTATAGAAAATATTATTATTTTAAGGAAAAAACATTCTTACCCTGGGACTTTCATTTGATTTCAGTAATACTATGATATGAAAAATTTTATAATAGTATAAGATTTTTAAAAATTCATTATATCATTGTTGAAGTTAAATGATTAAATTAATAACGATTTGTTTGAATAAATTATAAATTTAGAGAACATATTTCAAGAATCTTTAGATTAATATCTTTTAAATTGAATGAAATATTATTAGAAAAATAAATTTAATTAAATTAATTTTTAAAATCCCAATCTTATCTCAATATAATATAATATTATGTATAAATTGTGTTAATTTATAATTTAATATTTTTCCGGATTTACATAAAAAAGAATATTTAGTTTGAAAATATTTATTGCATTTAATTTTTTAATTTGTTAAATAAAATATTGCTGTTTTTGGAAATAACTTCAGTTATATATGCCATAAAAGATTTTATTACACATGAAAATCGTGCTATACTTGCATTCAATTTATTTTTGATTATCGCCCGAAAAGAAATTTTTTTTCTTTAATAAGTCAACCTGATTTTTATTTAAATAATTTACACCGGAGAAAATATATCTTCCAACATGTTAGATATATTAATTGTTAAACGCCTTTTATAAATAATGTCTAAACTAAATTTGATCATAGTTTAATTTTGAAATTAAGATATAGAAGTACTGCTGATTTTAGTGAAGTATATTTTAAATCAGAGCATTATATACTTCATAATTGAATTCAGAAAGAAATGCTAAATTGACAAGATGAATACTATTAATCTGATATTGTACTTAAAAAAAGCTTAACTTACGGTTAGTAATAATTTAATATGACCAGATTTTAAATGTTAAGGACATTTACTGTTAAAATAATTTATTGAATTAATCAAAAAATTTTATTCGTTTTTAAAATAAACTCTAATAAAGAGATTTTATTTTTAAATGCATTAAAAATAGATATAAAACTTGTTTAAAAAGAATTAATTTGACATTTATTGTGGCTAATAGTAGGACAAAACATGATGTATAGGACTTAACCAAATAGTCGAGGGGTTATCTGCTTATTCTTAGATTATATTATGTTTTTTATATTTAACTTATTATTTCATTATTCCCTAAAATTATAAAATATCTTAAAACTTTTTAGAGTTTGATAGATAATTAATAATCTCATGTAATTGATCAATGGATAATCAAAAAAAATGCAGACAAATATTAGAGAGAATATTTTAAGCACAAGTCGAATGAATTTGGACCACTTTATTTGATTTTGCTAAATATTTTGATAAATATTAATAAATTTTTAAGCCCAATATAATTTGAAATTCGAAAAAATATCTCATTTACATCTTTCTAATTCTAAATAAGCTTGTGAAAAATTTCCAATATAGAGGCAGATTTAGAAAATTTCAAAAGAGAAGAATTTTTTTAATAAATTCAAAACATTATTTCTAATTATTAAAGCTGGAAAATAAATTAATGAAATTTATTTTTATTCTAATTCTGGAATTCTTAAAATTTTGGTAAAATTGGCCAAAAGTCACATTTTTAAAAATCAATTTAACCCCCGCTCCCCAATCACAAAACTCAGAAAATTATTTTGTGGGCTACATATAAGATAAGGATGTTTCTAAGTTAGGTTTGGCTTTTAGTTCACGAGATTTTTTGGTAAATTTATAAATTTATTTACCTTGTTCCTAACGTATATCTGCTCGTATGTATACGTATATGCACTATCCACTAATAAGAATATTCGAGATAAAATTAACTAAAAAATTTAAACACTTCAGCCATGAATCTAGACTAAATGTCACATGTTGAAACTAGTGGTAAGATTTTCAAATTTGAATATTCAATTAATTTCGAGATAATGTGAAAATAAAGATGATAATTGAATATACGAGCAGATATACGTTATGAACAAGGTAAATAAATTTATAAATTTACCAAAAAAATCTCGTGAACTAAAAGTCAAACCTAACTTAAAAACATCCTTACCTTATATGTAGCCCACAAAATAAATTTCAGATTTTTGTGATTGGGGGGCGTGGGTTAAATTGATTTTTGAAAATATGACTTTTGGCTAATTTTACCAGTAAATGAAATTTTCAAAAATTGATATCTCGAAAACCATAAGAGATAAAAATATAGTTACAAGTGGAATATTGTGTCATTTTATACCCTCTATGAAATGAGAATGATCAAACTCGAAAATTCCAAAAGTCCCCTTATCTATTATACCCCTTTGTGAAAACTATTAAAATTATTAATTTTTAAAAATTGTATTCCACGCTCATTGTTCCGGATTGATTTTGTTCGGAACACTGGATATAACAAATAAAATTGGGACTAATCTTGTAACACAAACGTATGGTCACCCTATTAAATAATCTATAGTGTAAACTGTCGTCACAACATAGTCTGGTTACCAATGAATTATAATACTGACAGTAATTTACTGTAAATGTATTCACAGACATGTGATCCGAGTTATACATTAATAGCGTCTTAACTGAGTTAAATTAAGAAATGACCCATATTTAAATCATATGTTGCGATCTTAGGTCAATTATTCGTATAATTAAATAAATAAAAATTTACAAGAGTTGAGCAGAAGGATCAATTATTAATAATAGAAAATAATTTGTAGTCTTTATAGACTATTATTATATGAGTTAATGAATTATTGGACAATTCATTGATTCAGACGTAATCTCTGAATGAATTGATTAATAAGTTTTAATGTTTTTAAAATCAAACGCTTATAAACAGACAAAACACGTGTTGTTTTGATTGACATCTCAATTGTGTTTTAAATTAATTGTTTTAATTGAATTGATTTATAAATAATTTTCTGATTTAAATCTTTTTTTTTAATTGATTTTAATTCACAATATTTTCGGTTTTAAATTAGAGACAAAATATAAAATCATTTTTCAGTCATTGTTTTGAATTGAGTGGAAAAGTCTGATTCAAAAAAGCCAAAGAGGAATGTCTTGTTTTGGAGACATCAGTAAACATATCGACAAATTTGATAACTCATTGAATCAAATAATAACTCGTTTTAACAAATGTAAGACTAAATCGTCAAATGTTTTGATCACTGAAAACGTCAATACAGTTGTCAATTATGAGACCGAAGAGGGCTTTCTCTCCATTGAGAGCTGGCTTTTCCCGCACGTGAATAGACTGGTCTGTCCTGTCATCACATATGTGTCGAGTATTGATGGCATCGAGTATTTGATTGCAGTTCAAGAGCCGAAAACACTGACCAAATGGTCATTCGGTGACCAAAAGGCAAAACCGGTTGAAAAGTATTTCTTCAGCAAAAGAATTGTTGGTTTAATTGGATTCGATGTCGAAAGTGCTGTCGAAAAGAGATCTCTTGAGCCGATTGTGGTCTTTGATAAAGGTTTTTGTCAGTTGCTGTCGAATGCGATTAAGACGAGAGGCGAAGACAAGCAGGAGGTGATAGACAAAGACGATTGCATACAATTCATCGATGGTTTGCGCGACAATCAAATGAAAGACTATTTAATCATTTATTTGATTACAAAAACTGTTGATTCAAATAACACTTCAATTAAAAACATTTATAAACTAACGATTTGTTGTGAAACAGATGTTATTGTGAAGACTGAGAGACAGTCAGTGGTCAACACATTCGCCAATTGGGCGCTCTGTCCAACATCGGCAGCCATTGTGGCCACTAATATATCAGACAACGGATTAGCCGTATATTCACTGAACGGCAAAACCGAATCCCAATTATTTAAACTGAATTCGAGTTCAATTGAATCGGTGGTCAGTATTGGCGCCACAAGTGTTGGAAGCGTTTGTCTGATCGGCAAAACAAAAGACTCAAACTATTTGTTGGAATTATGGGAACGAAAATACGGATCAAAGTTAGGCCAAATTGAGTTACCGTATGAGCCGATGACCAATGACTGCACAGTTATCAATGACACTGTTTTTATCACTTGTTTTAAAGGCATTGTTTTGGTTCCCATCAAAACCCAAAGTATAAGATTGTCTCAAATTGTGGGTAAAATGAAAACTAAAGACACGACAGAACTTGAGTCTGAACTCAATAAACAGCTAAAAGAGATTTGCGAAGAGTTTAAGACAACTACTGATCAATCATTTGATGAAATTAATGATCGTTTCGGACATATTGTCCAACAAATCAGTGGTAATATTCCGGAAGACATGATATTAGAGCTGATGACTGTCTGCACGACTAAACTCTCGCACACCGATTGTCAATCATTCAAACGATTGTTCGAAAGACTGGTTTCTCTGCCGTTCAATGAATTGTTTATGATTTCAAAACTCAAATCTTCGAAACTAGAGTTCAAACAAATTCTATTGACATTAAAGCTATTGTCAGAACTATTGCCGTCGCCTAACTGTGCAGTCATTGATTGGATTGCAATACTCATTGACTCCAATATAAATGAGTTTATATTGAATCCAAACGCAGACACCATTCAAGTCATCGCACAAATCGAGGAAAAGATTGAAAATTGCGGCGAATTTTTCGAACAATTGGGAGAATTAAAGACAATGTTTGACATAATTGTGGCCAAAGATAAAGACAAAACTTCATTAAACGGAGGCTTTAATAATATGACACCTCTTAGAGGCCAATACTGTATAGAATTTTTAAGATTTTAAAGCATTTGTTGTTTTTAATCATTAAAATTGAATGCATTATAAAAACTGATTTCTGTTTAATTAATTGTAATTTCTATAACAAGTTGTCAATCGATTGGGATTTCATTAAATAAAAGTTTTCAAACATTTCTTTATTGAATTCTAATTGAATAAGAAAAATGAGAACAATTAAGTCAATGGTTCCTGAATTTCAGACAAAATCACATGTATTGATGTGAGAAATGTTAGAAATCCTAATATTAAATGTTAGTTAGAATAGAATCACTGGTTTATGAAATGTATTTATTCCATAAATAATTGCATTCATTGTGTTTGAAATTATTAGCAAAAGAATTCCAATTCTGGTCAGTAGTTATTTCATAATATGGAGCTATAATATTGTCATTTATGGTGTAATATCCAGGCCATACAACTCCATTTTGTGCTGGCGGTGATCTGTATTTTTAAGCGAATACAACATATAGTTTATAGAATTTAGAGAATTAAAAATAAATTAAATATTAATTTTTGCCCTATTTTTTATTGCAATGACCATCGACTAACTAAATAATCTTGTTAATTATTAATCTAATCATTTTACTAAAATCTGCTAGAATTCTGTTAACACATATAACTTAATATTATACCAGGGATGGGCAAAAGAGGGTACTGCCCGGAATACCGCCTCTGTGGAAAGAATCTTTAACATTACGTCTATGGGAGAGATACTGGCGATTGGCCTCAAATACTGGCGAAAAACACAAATACCCCCTGACTTTTTACCCTTGCCAATCTCTGTATTAAACAAAATGTGCAAATACTCGGTATAAGAACAGTAATAATTATTCTTAATTTGTCTCCGAATCCACTTTTTAATTATAGTGATTTTAGACGATTGGCCATCACTTTTCGTAATTAACAATTGAGCAATTGATGATTTAATACAAACCCTGTTTTCGCGAAATGAGTCAATATATCTATGATTTGCGCCGATATTTCTCTGTCTCTATTGGAATAATTAGCGATTGACACGAATGGCAGACCAAACATAGGGATCAGATCACTGGCGTGACAGACGCCCATCCATTTGGCGCAGAAGAATATTTCCTGTGCTTTACTATTATATAAATATTGAAATACATTATTCTGGGATTTACTGTTCCGAAAGACTTGTTTTGCGAATTCAATTGTAGGACACGTGAGATAATAATCGCCGACAGCTATACCTATAGTGCGTCTCAAGAGATCAAAGTCTGTTTGATTGGACAGTCCTGTGAAGTAGACTTTTGCAACTTCTTGGCCATTCAGTGGCAAAGGAGATGGAAAATCGTTGGCCAATACTCTTAACTCATCTAATGCTTCATTAAATGTTAGATTTTGTGCTGAAATGGGATGATATCTGTCTGAATCATAGTATAGAAATAGTGTTGAACTTCCCTCGTCTTCAGTAGTGCTGATCATTAAATTCAGATTCTGTTTGAAATCTCCTGTCCTTAACATTTCAAATGACTTTTGTGGCAAAAATTCTCCGTCGACTACAACAACAGTAAAAAATTTAATTAATCGAGTGTTCAGTTCAGGCAGATCTGGAATTCTGGCCAATAGTTCCGGTCCTATAGTTCTTAGACAATCGATTATTTTTAGCGTAAATTTATTCTGATTTTGTTCTTCATCTCTGCATCCAATCAGTTCCACTCCTCTCAACCACTTTTTCAAACTGACTTCTGGTGTTTCATCCATTAGATGATTGACATAAGCGCCAGAATTCATAATCGCATTCCTATACAGATGTCGACTGACAGGGGATAACACTAACAAACTCACAGACCAACTGCCGGCGCTCTCACCAAATATAGTGATCTGTTGTGGGTCTCCACCAAAGTATCGAATATTATCGTAAACCCATTCCAGTGCTAAAGCCTGATCCCAGAGTCCCACATTTCCGGGTGCGTAATCGGTTCCAGTATATAGAAAGCCAAATGTGCTTAATCTGAATTCAAGAGTTTTGTTTTAGTATTTTTCTAATTTAGACAATAAATGTTTAATTGAATACTACTGTATATTCAGTGCTGTAATTATAAGCAGCACTAAAAATAAGAATACTATAAATAGATTATAAATAAAAACAAAATAAATGCTTTCTTTGATTAAAAATAGTAATTTGCACCTAGTTTCCTCGTATTACAAGTTAGGTCAGTTTTGGAATATCGTTTTGTGCAGTGTAATATTTGTAGTGATTTCAAATAGAATTGTTTGAGACAAATATTCTCTAAACAACTAAAAACTTACATCATCTTAATTTTATTCAAAAGTATTTATTTATATAATAATATGAACTCTTATGATTGTTTTTAACATGGCACTTTATCGTTCAATAATCTTATCTCAAAAAAAAAAATAAACAAGTTAAAAAATCAATTATCTATTCAATATACCTATAATTGAATGTAATCAACACTACATCTCCTTTGGCTGCCAATATTTGACCTGGATACATGTCCTGACTGGCACTGCCAAATAGAAATGCACCCCCGTGTATGAAAAACATGACTGATTTTAATGTACTATCACTAGTCATACTATCAATTGGTGACCAAATATTCAAATAAAGACAATCTTCGCTGAAATTATTGTTTTCATAACTGAGTTTAACTAATTTTTCGCTTTGATAGCAAGGATTGGGCCAATGAAGCGCATCAATCGGTTCCGACCACTGTTTGACTGGTAATGGTTTTTTAAATCTTAAATCGCCGACCGGTGGCTCCGCATAAGGAATACCTTTAAAGACATTCAATTGTTTTCCATCAAATGTTGTCTCTATTTTGCCATTAATTAAACCATTTTTTAACCGAACACTAACTGTATTTTCTTCAATACATTTAATAAAACTTAATTTATAACTAATTAATATCAACGACAATGAAATTAGTGTAAAAGCATTTAATGCAAACATTTTTTTTTGAAATTAATTTAAAACAAATATATTTAAAATAATATTCTTTAAATGAGTTGACAATTTGAAGGACAAGATATGAATTGAAATGTGAAGGACATGAGAGTAATGCATAATTTATATCAATTCTACTATCAAATGTTGTATAAAAGCATTCTTTGAGAATGGTTTGTTATCAAGGAAGTATTTATTAATTAGGGTAATCGCATATAAATAGGCATATAATAGGAAATAAATATTTTAAAGATAATAACCGTATTTTACCATGCTCTTGTATAATAAATTGATAAAAAAAAGTTAATGTCTTGGTATTATCAATTAACTTTTTAATTTACTCTGGATTTAAGTAATTACAGTAATATTTAATTATTCACCACTCGAGAACATTCAAAATTAGATCAAATGAGCCCAGAATAACTAAACAAATGATTGCGTCAACAAGATTTTGCGGTTATATTTTATTGAGAGGACGAGAGAAATGTTTAAATTACGGTTGTTCAAGTTTACTATTCATTATGTATTAACTATTTTGAAAATACTGTAAATTTATATAAAATGAATAAAAAAATTTAATTCAAAATAATTAATAGCTAAAATCAATAAAGTATTACTATACTGTACAGTCGTCCAGATTTTAATTTATCCAGTGAAATGCTTTATTCTCACTCATTAGCTTTGAGTTTTTACATTTGATTAATCAGTGATCGATAGACAAAATATAAATTTTAATTCAAGTCGAGTCACTCATAGAAAGTCATTGTATCAAAGTTTTTATTTTTAATTATTTGATATTAATCTTTCGGTAAAAAATTAATCAAATATAAAAACTCAAAGCTAATCAGTAAGAATGTAGCCTATCATTGGATAAATTAAAATCTGGACGACTGTATATGTTTTATAACCACCGGTAGATATATGTTTTTATCAAATTTAAGAAAATTCTAACCTATGCCCACGCATTTCGCTTGGACAATTTTTTGGCTTCTTGATTGAATACTGTTATATGATTCGGCCTGTTACACTTATGTAGATGCACAAGGGCATTTTTTGTGGTCCGGTTGGAGATTTATAGAATAGATTATACAGAAAAAGATTAGTAAAAATCATATACACAAAGGAGTAGTAAGCTAATTTTTACCAAAACCACGATATCGAGGTACCTCCGCTCCCCCAGACAATTTTGAGAAGATAGATCATAAGGCAAAGTTTCTGGAATAGTCTACATAATAGTAAATATTTATTTTTAATTTCTGTTAAATTTTAGTAAGCACAGTTAATATTAGATTATTATACAAAAACCCGATTTTAAGAGTTTTTATTTAAAAATCAACAATTTAAAAAATGTGAATAATTACGTATTTCGTATTAATACGTATTTAAATATTTAAATTATTGAATAATTTATTCAAATTAGTTGTATATAAGAACTATTGTCTAATTATTTTTATTAAACAGATATTCTCACAGAAAAAGAACTTAAAATGAAATTTCAATACTTTTTAATAATAACATTATTTTTATTATTCAAACAAATTTCATCTCTCAATCACAACAATAATGACGATTATTCTGATTATTCTTATGAATTCAATACAAGTTCTGATGAGATAACTGATGATTTTGGTCAACAACTCAGTGCCGATGATGTAATGGACCAAATGGTGGATATATTTTTGCCCGAAGACTATGAAGAAGGAAAAGAGAATATAAAATCAGAATTGAAATCAGTTAATGAAGTATTTTTCGCTGCG
>JAQFXN010002149.1:0-13321 GCA_034693365.1 Liacarus xylariae
ATAATAATTTCGAAGGATTTTGATGTTTTTTAGCTAATTCTTAATTTTATTAATTTCTGTATTAACGGTAATATCGAGAAATAAAATTCTTTTCAATAAATATTTTTATTTTAATGTATAACCCGCACCCCATAGATAACCCGCAGATGATAATTTTGCCATAATTTCTCTAACTTTCTTAGATAACCCGCGGGTAATCTACAGGACTTTAGGGTAATAGAATAGAGGAAACAATCATATTTAATCGTAGCCTTATTTAATCAATTTAGCCTCGTTATGTATTAAGTATAATGCAATCTATTTCTGTCTATATATCGTTTTATTAATTAGATTAGGAAGAGTGTCTAAAGAGAGCACAACCCGAAATAACTCCCTGATTAAAAAACATCTCTAAAAGGCGGTCGCATTCACTACAACTTCTTAAACAACATCTGAATTGAGTATTCTATAAAATAGACAAAATTGTATTAAATTCTTGTAAAATACCTTCAAATTTCGTTAAATTCTTACTAAAATAATCAAAAATTCTGTTAAATACTTGAAAACTGGAATTTGTGATTTCTCATACCATTTCTTGAAATCCTTAGAATTCACAGAAAACCCCTGACGATTTTGTCGGGTCATACAAATAGACGCGTTAGAAAAATACAGAAAATAAAAATTTCATAAACTTCTGGGTGTTTTCCTATTGATCTTCAAATAAAATCTTAAAAATATTTCACTTATAAACCCATTTAATTGTCTCAAAGCGTGTCCGAACAACAAATGGGGACACAATTGCGAGAAAGAGTGCAAATGTGAGCATAACTCAAAATGTGATGCCGTGACCGGTGTCTGTACTTGTGCTCAAGGATGGAGAGGAAGTAATTGTGACAGTCCATGTCAAGAAGGATACTTCGGATACCACTGCGTGCAAAGTTGTCGGTGCGAGAATGGAGTTTGCGATCACATCACGTAATGATTGAATTTTAGATTTTTATCAATTTTTCTCATTTTATCAAATATTATATATTAATAGCGGCGGCTGTCTGTGTCACCCAGGCTTCAGAGGACCACTGTTTGTAGTGTTTAGTATTAATTAAGATTATAAATAAAAGAATTTTATTAATTTATTAGTTGTAAAGAAAAATGTTTACCCGGAACTCATGGATCCGATTGTTTGAGTCAATGCAAGTGTCAAAACAATGGCGTTTGCGATCACATCACTGGACAATGTCATTGCACTTCGGGTTGGAGGGTATGGTTGGCATTGTTTGGTTGGAATTCAATTCTAATAAATAACTTTTAGGGGGAATTTTGCACAACTAGTTGTTCACTATTGGGAAAGTGGGGGAACAATTGCTCCGAAAACTGCGAGTGTTTTAATGGCGGAGAATGTGATCCGATTGACGGCCAATGCATTTGGTTTGAAAATACTTCTAAAAGTTTTTCATTTATTTAATTATTTATATTTTTTTCAGTAAATTTGGATTTAAAGGCATTCGTTGTGAAGAGGAGTGTCCGATCGGCACCTATGGAATGAACTGCGAAAAGAAGTGCCACTGTTTTAATGGTGCCGTTTGTGACACACAGTCTGGAGATTGCATTTGTTCGAAAGGTTGGTCCGGAGCTAAATGTGAGCACAGGATATGTGCTGACAATATGTTCGGCCAAAACTGTGATCAAATATGTCAATGCATTCCAAACAATACTGCGTTATGTCATCCCTGGACTGGTGTCTGCGACTGCAAACTCGTCAGTTGAGTCAGAATTGATAATCTGACAAATAATGACTAAAATTTTGTTCTTAAGGGCTATACCGGGGAGTTATGTCAGAGACAGTGCTCTCCTCCTACTTATGGTCACTTATGCAATGAGGTCTGTGACTGCCATAACGGAGCACTTTGTCATCACATCACAGGTATTCTCGCGTTTTGTTATATTTTATATAAAGTAACCATTAATACAAATATATAAATCTGAATGTATCTAAGGCACCTGTATGTGTGACGCCGGTTGGACAGGAGTCGAGTGTGAGAAGCTTTGCATTTCAGGAACGTTTGGTTTGGGCTGTACTCAAAACTGTTCCTGTTTTGGAAACATAAAGTGTTCGCCGCAAACGGGACAGTGTATATGTCCGCCCGGCTTCTCGGGTCTTAGGTGTGAGCGTCCCTGTCCTCCTAATAAATTTGGTGAATCGTGTCAACAAACCTGTTTGTGTCAAAACAATGGCGCCTGTAATCCAGTGGACGGTATCGAACATATTAGTTGTATAATTGATATATTAGAGGCTCTAAACCATTGCTCTGTTTTAAGGATTTTGTAATTGTTCTGCGGGTTATTTGGGAACCGATTGCAGGTATGAATGAATAGCAATAACTCTTTAGTTCTAATAATTTGAACAAATATTTGTTATTTCAGCCAAAAGTGTTCGAGCGGTAGGTGTTATTAATTAGGAGATTGAGTCGTATTTTTAAATCTTATATAATTTAAAGGATATTTTGGTATTAATTGTAAGAATAAATGCAATTGTAATGAATCGAACACAAGATTCTGTGATCACATGACGGGTTAGTATTTGTTTATTTCTATCATTTAAAACAAAAGTCACGAATCGGTTCGAATCACGAAACAAAAGTACAGTCCATTATTGCACGACTAATCACTCTAAAACAGAAATAAATCAAATTAGAATTAATGTATAAATAACACCGAGTAAAATTTCATATAACTCCAGGTGTTTTATCTGACATCCAAGTTATCCGCGAACCCCCCTTCCCATAGCAATGTTTTAGGAATATTTTTCCAATTCTTGTAGCTCTGCCACTTATAAAATCCTCTGACATTTTACCTTGTGCATAACTGATTGGAACCCTTGAAAGTGATCTAGTACAATTAATTTATTAAATGTTACTAAATCCAAAAGAACCTTTTTTAGATTATAAGATAATTTTAAAGTTGAAACAAAATATATTGTTTTCTATTCAACTCTCACTTATACTCACTTACTGTACATTTGGAAGCGATTCGTGAAAAATAAATCTATTCTTAATAAACAAATTATTATTTTTTGTCAAATATTTCTGAATCGCTCTAAAGGTGAATGTATTTGTAAGAATGGATTTTTTGGACCCCTCTGTGAATTCGTTGTTAATAGCTGTCCAAAAGGGAAATGGAGCTCGAATTGCAACAAGGATTGTATGTGTGCTGAAGAGACAGCATGTGATGTAAATAACCCTAATATTTGCATTTGTGAAAGAGGTTTGACTCAAATTCTTAGATAAGATTTTTACATAATTACAAATAAATTTTTATAAATAGGTTGGACTGGAATGACATGCAGTGATAAAGTGAGTTGAAATCTCAAAATATACTGTATATTGTGATATACAGTATATGTAATTTCTATCTCGAGTTGAAATCTCTATATAAACCTTCAAATTTTCAGTGTATTTCAGGCAAATTTGGTAAAAATTGTTCTGAAAGTTGTCCCCTCTGTCACAATACTGTAGAGCCCTGTCATCACATCAATGGTCTTTGTCTCTGTTCTCCCGGTAAGACATTTATAGCGTATTTACTAAAGAATATAATAATTTATACGCCGATGAAATATTCATCTCATTTAATATTCAGGATATACTGGTCTTCATTGCGGAGAAGTATGTATTTCTTAATTTTCTTTTGTTTAAATCTATTGAATATTTCATTCCATTTGTTCATAATTTTCGCAATAGATTTGTCCTTCGGGTAGATATGGTTCTGATTGTGCACAGGAATGTAAATGCTCTAAAAACGGTGCCGAATGTAATCACATCACAGGTTTGTTTTGTAATAAATATAAAATATATTCTAAACATTAACTATAACTGTTGTGTTTGTCCTCAACAGGCGAGTGCCACTGTTTGCCCGGTATGTATAGCTTAAAGTAAAACAACTTTAATGTATTGATGTAAATAAAATGTATCGATTAATAGGATGGAAGGGAGAGATGTGTTCAGAGCAATGCGATTCCGGTTTCTTTGGAATGGATTGCAAACAAGAATGCAATTGTTTGAATGGCGGCACCTGTAGAGCCACCGATGGCTTCTGTAAATGTGCTAACGGTTTGCTATTTGAACTTCAAATTTTGAAGTCATATCTAAAGTGAGATTTATTTAATTTTGGATTTATTTTGTTTAGGTTTTATGGGAACGCGTTGTTCAGAGATTTGTTAGTATTGTCTCATTTCTAACTAATTGTTATTTCAACATAAACTCTATTAAAACAATTTATGTGTTTCTCAGGTCCCGAAGGTTTTTATGGGGAGTATTGTCTGCACAGCTGTAAGTGTAGGACAACTAATCACGTTTGCGATGCCATCAATGGTTGTCTTTGCAAATACGGTATGATTTGATAAGAGGTAGATATGAATGAATGGCTCATATTTGATGAAAATATTAATTAAAGGATTCACTGGAGAGAACTGTGATATTCGGTTGTTTGGGTTCAGTGTTCAAGAAAGTGAAACCAACTCTTCGAGCGGTGGTCTCATTGCAGGCATCACTATATCTGTTATTCTTCTCATCAGTGCATTAGTTCTTGTATTGTATTATAGAAGAAGACTAATGAAACTGAAACACGAGCTCTATGTGACGTATACGGCCACAGAAGAGGCCCCCGACCAAAGACACTTCGATAATCCCATCTACTCATCCATGGCTTCAACCAATAACGTGAAGAACATTCACAACAATCTTCATAACAATACCAAAAGCAATATCCAAAAAGCAAAGCATTCGACAGACGATAACTGTGCAAATGAAGTGAACAGTTGTGGCGCCGAAGCCTCCAATGTCTACGTCGAAGTGGAGGAAAAGTCACACAAACTTAAAGACTATAATTATAACCCAAATATATATCACAGTATAGAAGATCTCAAACAATTAGTCGACAAAAAAGAGCCCTTTTATGAGGAACTCAAGCGAAAGAGTGGCGAAGGTTTGCAAACAAAGTCTACTTATTCTCCAAATTGTGTTCAATTAGTTTACATTAATTTTAAACTATTAGGTGAAGCCAACGGTTACGACCACTTGCAATATGACAGACCCAGGAGTGATATCAAACCCTGTTATCAGAGGCTCGACCTCACGACCAAAGCTTCCAACGATAGACCAAATAATATAAGCCAACCCTCCACGAGCTCTAACCACAGTTCGGAATCAGAATTTAATTCTCAAAAGGATTCCGAAAACAAAACGTAGTCTTTATTATTGTTTTAATTTTTTTATAACTTTTATAAAATTATTCTCTTTTAATAATTTATTTAACCCTTATTTTAGTTTTTTTAATAGAAAACTAATTTTGCATTCAATTTACAAATAGCTATGAGTTTGGAATTCAAATTCTGATTTGCATTTCCATTACGTGTGATATCTATTAATATATTTTTATTTCAAAATTAGTTTTTAATTTATATATTCATATCATATAATTATAGAGTTTTATCGCTTTATTTATTCCTATAAAACATATCGAAAGAGGGGATTCTTCAGTTTGGGTGCTGTAATGTATAACTTACTTTGGACGTCACCCGAACTTAGCTAGGATATGTTAAGTAAATGTACAGTTATTTAGGTTACGTAGCAATCAATGTTAAATTAAGTAATATATTATACATAACGGCACACAAACTAAAGAATCCCTCGAAAGCGACATAAATTTGTCGAATAAATGGCTCAAAAAATGGACACATATTATGATTAGATTCTAATTATTAAAATAAAATATATTTATTGCTGTTATTTACAGAGAAATACTCTTTACCTTAAATTACTTCCAATTACTCTTA
This sequence comes from Liacarus xylariae, assembly GCA_034693365.1. Taxonomy (NCBI): domain Eukaryota; kingdom Metazoa; phylum Arthropoda; class Arachnida; order Sarcoptiformes; family Liacaridae; genus Liacarus; species Liacarus xylariae. The sequence goes on from JAQFXN010002149.1 coordinate 5,807, forward strand.
ATTACAGTTCAAATAGTTGTTAATCGACTTTTCGCACACAATTAGATAAAATCGTCAATTGTTTAAAAATAAATGAATAAAATAAATGCCAAACGTTTTGAGATTTGCTTAAATTGTTTTATTCAAAACAAATTGTTTGCCACAAAAAATGTCACATAAATTATGGGTAAAAGAGATGTAACTATTATTGTATATAAACTAAGGATTTAATGAATTGATAACAAAAATTATTTCATTTTATCGTTTGTTGCGATTCGTTTAGTGACGCGTCCGCACAGAAGTCCGCCCCCGAAGATCACTGTAACACAACATAGGAATACAAATAGAAAGTAATGTCTCGACGGCGAAGAGGCCACCAGTTTGTAGACTTGGGCCACACTGTCTGCCGGCGCCACTTGTGCTGCGTATTCAAACATTTCAACCCTTTTGGCTAACATTGTCTTACATTCTTCACTCAATTTAGAAGAGGACTCGTGTTCTGCCATAAGACACGACAGTTGTCTTCCATGTCCGGCAGGAATGTTCGAACAGAAGTACTTCAAGTCTTGGACACACACTTTATATAAAAGCGGGTCCGACTGTATGTCAGCCTTGGCCTCATTGATGAGACGTGCGATTTGTTGTTTGCACGAGACGTCACTAATCTCTTTGTTTTGGAACTTATTTTTGAGGCACTCCTGAACGTCAAAGTCGTCAAAACACTTGGTTTTGATCTCCTGTTGACACGACTTATAGAGAATGGGATCCAATTCGACATTTTGTGCCACTTCTCTGATAACACTCACGACTTCTATTTCACAATTTTGTGACAATTTATTCAAAACGTATTGCTTTTTGAGACATGCGATCACTTTTCCCTCCAATTGGTCGTCACTTTTGTGCTCTTCAATAATGTCGGCGCAAAACTTTGGCACATCTCGAGCACAGGCAGACTTGAGACGCGGGTTGAGACGATAGTCATTGTTCTGTTGGGCCAAGCGTTTCAATACGAGTGACCGACACCTCTGATCCATCCCTATGTGATCGCGATTATCGCGCAAACAGAACAGAACGTCTTTGGACTCACCGGCGCTGCAGAACTTGTTGATCGCGGACTTGCAGTTTGTCATAAGTGAATAGTCGACTGAATTGTCGTTCAGTTCTATTCTCTGGCGTTTGAAGAGCACTCTCTGACAGGCTTTGGACAGTTTATGCATATTTGTCTTCAGACATTCAATCACTTGTGACTCTCCCGGACTAATACCTGAGCAGAAGTTCCTCTTATCTAATTCACAGGCGTTGTCCAGCAATGGGTCCAAACGAATGTCTTCGTTTCGCTCCAATAACTCGACTTTCAATTGATTCTTACAGTCGGGAGAGACTCGAAGTTTGTGTCGATTAGTCATTGTGTCGTTGAAGACAATACCGCTCAGACACGAGACCACATCGTATTTGGTCCGAACGTTGCGGCAGTAGTTGAGAACATCTGTTTTACACGACTCCTTGAACTTAAAGCTAAATCTAAAGTCCTTAAGAGACAGGAGTTGGAAGTGTTCGATAGCGACTCTGCACTTGGGATAGCGTTTAACTCCGGGCTTATTCTTGTTGAGTATCAGACACTCCATTACGTCGCCCTCATCTATGTCTCTGTCCATTAGGTCAGAGCAGACCTGTTTGATAGGGAGGGCACAGGCCTTGATTAGTGGGTAATTGAGTTCAATGTGTTGACTCTCCTCTTCAGTGAAGTTCCCGATTGCGTTCCGACACCTCAGCCCCAACTTCTGCCAGTTTTCTTGAAGGCATTCCATTTCAAACCCTTGTCTATTAAGGTCCTCCTCTTTCTGGTCGTCACTGCAATGCAGAGCCAAGTCTTGAAGACAGGGCTCTTCTATTTCTGGCATCAGATCAACACTCTGTGCCCTTTGTTTCATAACACGTCTGATGTCGTAAATGCACTGTCGGTTGAGTAGAATCTTCTCATTTGTATGGAATGCATATCTGTATAGACACGACAGAACACTGGGCCCTCTTTCCGGATCCATGTGCTCGGGTTTGTCGAACCAGTCGTTCTTTGCGTGACAGTACTTGACTGCGTCGTTATGACACGACCTATACAGGGGTGCATCCAATTGGAAGTCTCGAACCACAAAGTATTGGATTTGTAGTAACGCCTGTCGACAGTCTTCGCTCATATGAGTCGAGTCTATGTGTTCCATCAGACAAGTCATGACCCGTCCCTCACCCGGTTCTATATTATTGCACAGAGTGTCCACCGGGTTCTGACACGACTCCTGCAAAATAGGGTCTACTCTCCAGTCCTCTCCAATATTTGCTTCTTTGAGGAGATCTTCAAGAGATCGTCTGCACTGTTCAGAGATTTGGCCCCTTTTGGCTCCCCTTCGACGAGGTTTCGAGTGTTTCATAAGACAATGAAGTGTTTTGCCTCCCGTTTCCAAACGCGAACAGAATTCTTGAATATCACTAAAAGTTTAGATCATTTTAATCAAAATTTTTAACAGTTTTTAAGTTTAAATAATTGATTCAAACCTATGACACGAAGAAACCAAATCAGGCGTTAAGTTATAGTTTTCGAGAAGAGTTCTTCGATGGGAAAGCATTTCACTCCTGCACTCGGAGTTAATTTCGAAATTTTTACTCAAAGCGTTCTCCAGACAAAGCAATATCTGCGCCAGTCTTATGTCCTTTTGGTCGGACGTGTCTTCCCTGCAGTTATAGGTTTTGATGTGTTGTCTGCAGGCTTTGGCCAACCCGTGCGCCACTTTGTAGTCGTGGACGACAAGCATTTCCCTTTGGAAGAGCTTCTCTCGACAATTGCGACTTAAATCGTGTTCGAGTTTATGTCTCATAAGACACCTGTAGACCCGTCCCTCTCCCGATTGGATGCGATGACAGAACTTTTCTCTGTCCTCACGACAGGCGAAATATAGGGATCGGTCCAAATGGAAGTCATCGCTTTGGAGTTCAGCGATTCGGAGGATCTGGTGCTTACACTTGACCGACAACTTGTCGGTCGACTTCTCCAAACACTCTATGGTTTCTCCCTGTGTGTGAACGGCCTGTGAGTTAGTGTCGAGTCGTCCGCACTTCAAGTTCTCTATATCTTTGGCACAAAAGTCAGTGAACTTATGGACTAATCGATAGTCACTGAATATAATTATTTCCATTTTTGTTAAAAACGATTTGCACTCGACATCAGTCTCGGGATCGAGTCGTTCGATAAGACAGGACAAGAGGTTAGCGCTCGGACTCAACACCTTTTCGTGTTCTGCTTCTAAACACTCGGTGTTTGTAGTGATGAGTCGATTGCAGACCCGTTTGGCCACATTCGAGAACCGGTTGTCATTCGTGAGGTTCCTCTTATAGGACCAAATCAAGTGATGGCATTCGGCCGACAGATGTAAGTCCTCTTCTTTGTGGTCGTTTTGAATACATCCCAAAACCGCCAAATTGTTGTTCAGAGGCGTTGACGTTCGACCACATATAGCCTCTATGTCTGCCCTACAGGACGGGTGCGCTGAGAGCACTAGACTCGGGTCACTCCACTCACTGTTGCCCTTATGTGTCGATTGGCTGACAATCGCATTATTGTTCGAACTTTTGTTGTCATTTATGTTATTATACAATGAATTGTCGGACAATTGCTTATCAACTCTTCGGTTGTTTTCCATCAATTGGTTTGAGTTCTCAAAACTCAATCCATTTATTGTCAATAAAACGATAATTAATTCAAAACAATTCATAATTCTTGGAATCAATTGTTTTCAGACTTTTGTTGTCTAATGACTGATAGGAGTATTGAATCAATCGATTGAACGCATTATTCAAACCCTTTCTCACAAACCATTCAATGCTTTGATTGAATTGCAAACCATTTATTGGAAAATAATTGAAAATAGGATTCAAAACAGTTTTATATAATTTGATGTAATTATAGAACTATTAAACACTCTATGGCTTAGAACTCATGCAATCATTAGAACATTGTTTTCACAACACTTTCATTGCGTTACAGATGTTTTGCAACAAATGAATGCAAACCCAAACCCAAACCCATAGTCAGGGTCGCAGACATTTCTGAAAGGGATTACCCCTTTCTTTGAAATCAAAATTTAATCCTTTTGATCAGACTTTAAATGAAAATAAATGTACAGACTTTGAAAAAATTAACTGTAAAAACATCCATCACTACAGTTGACAATAAATTAATTAAATCTTATTTAACTTAATTAACTAAACTGTATTCAATTAAATAAATATATTTAACTAAATTAATAAGGTTAAACTAAAGGCTGGAAAAATTATTATAATAAATCCTTCAATATTCATTTGACTTTAGTTTTAATTTTGTTCCAGTTTAACTATTTATGTGACAGTTTGATATATATAAATAACAACTTAACTTTAAGTTTTAATTTCTTAAAATTAGTTGTGATTCAACTGAATTAGTTTTAATTTAGTTAAATTTAATGATCTTAGTTAAATTCAATTATTGCACTTTAGTTTAGCTCAACGTTATTAATTTATTTAATCAGATTTGTTAAGTTAAATTTAATTCAGTTTAATTAATTTAGTTAAATTAGCTAGATTTAATTAATATATTGACGACTAATGTAATGGTTATTTTATGCAGTTAATTTTTTCTAAAACTGTACATTTATTTTCAATTAAAATCTTTGATCAAAAAGATTAAATTTTGAGTTCCAAAGAAAGGGATTAAGTTGCAGAAATTTTAACTGCCCTACCAATAGTCTATCTATTTATTGGCCACTGTTTGGCACCACTGAAACACTTCTCTCCAACAATTCATTTATTTATTCAGCACAACACTCATCCTTTGTCTGTGGGTTTCAAGCGGTTGTAATATTGAATTTGAAATACATTTGAATTGACTAAAGTTATTTGAAACCAGTGAACAGTACTATTGTTAGAACTGTTCATTTCAGAATAGATTAGATAAAGCTCTTCAAACATTATAAAACTGCTTATCTATTGATTTTTTAATAGCAGAGAAGATGCGGGAGATTATGCTTAATCAGTAAATATCAAAAAGTAATTATCATGGTGATCTTAAGATATTTTACCCATGAGATGATAATTGGATCAGTTAAGGGGGCATTCAAATAGTTCGTTCAAATTCCATACAGTTTGAATATATGCCTCAAAGAAAGCCATATAATTCGGTTTGAACTTATTAGCCATTAAAACAATTAAAGCAAAATTTAAATAAAACGACAAAATAAACGAAATTTTATTAAATTTTCGAATATTTTACTTTAGATTTAAGATTAAAATAAGTTCATCAAAGGATTATAAATTCCAAACTTAAATCTTTTTATCATTTTATTTTGCCTATTCAATGAGTACGTACAGTCGCATTGACTCCTCCCTTAAAAATCGTACGCATTCATACGCTTTCTCTTAACCTCCTCCCCTACCTTCTACGTACGTACTGTTTGAATGTACTCTAATGGTGATCATAAGATAATTAGACGATCAGATAAATATGAAATCAATTAATAGTGATAACACTAAATTTTTAAAATCTTATAATATTGACTTTTTTGAATGAAATTACTTTTTCTGTGTATGCAATCTATTGTATAATATCTATTAACATTTTCCAACAAAAGTATTGTCCACTAGCTTAAAATAACTTCAAATATATTTCAAATTCAAATATTCCAACCGTTTTCAAATTCACAAGCAAAGGATGACTTCGTACTGCAGGCTAGTCTCAGTTCAGTTTCCTATTGGGTATTAAATTAATACAGGATATGACGGGAAAGAATAGATTAAGAATTTCGACTAATTCTCTAAGAATTTACCAGAATTTGACAGAATTTAGGTAAATTATGACAAATTCTGCAAGAAATTAACAGAATTGGATTCTCAAAAGGGTTCTCAAAAATGTTTTGGTGTATTGAAGTACTTATTTCAGTGATTTATTTCAAAAGAGAAAATTTAGAGAACCCATGGCTAACAAGATGAAAATTGTGAAAACACCGATATGGAACTCGAAACAATGAAAATTTATTAATCTTACATCCTGATTTACCCGTGATGAAAAACCTACATTGAAACTATATTAAGATGAATTTTTGCATCATTTATGCACATTATTTTATAATAGATATTCAATTTGTACCAAAAGTTGTCAGAATTATAATTTTTAACCTGGTATAACTAGCTAATTATAACAAATATATCAACTATTTATATGCCATTGTTTATCATTTTCATTCTAAACAGTCTACAGTATATAAATTTTACTAAAATCTAATTTTTTTTGAAAATCGCACAAATCCTTTAATATATTCTTTGTTGAACGGGATTTATGAAATTCGAATTTTCGATTATGATCAATCTGATTGGAAAGAGGTCATAATATGACTCATTATTCCACTTCGGACCATATTTATATCTGTAGTTTCGAGTTATTAATTTTTAATGATTTACTACAAATTAGGTCAAAAGTGAGATCTTCTAAAATTAAAATAACCCCTGCTCCTAATCAAAAAATTCCGAAAATTATTTTTTAACCTACATGTATGGTAAGGTTGCTTTTAAGTTAGGTTTGGCGTTGTTGTCATGAGTCATGACCAGGCCTTGCCTTGAGGTTAGAGATTTGATTTTGAGCTGTTTTTAGTGACACTCTAAAAGTTGTGCCATAAACGTATGATTAAGAAAAATGGTGGAATGTCAAGAAACCTATACACATAGATAGAGGAGGTCATTATGAGTAAGACATTTCTTTGCAAAATTTCCTAAACCTTGGCATGTAGTTGCTAGAGGGCGCTAAAACATATAGTTTAAATTAAGGAATTTTAACACTTGAGACATCGATTCTGACTAATTCGCACATGCTGAATCTATTGGAAATAGTCCCAAACTCGAAAGCATGAAAACTTTAGAAATTTTGGTCTTTTTGTATCAAATTATTGTTTTTAACCCATTATCTCAATAATTAGTCTGTTTTCGAGTTTGGTAGTTTCGAGTAAAGGTGCGGAAACACCCACAAAGTCGATGAAAGTTTCACTATATAGTCAAGATTAACATTAAAATAAATCAGCTTTTGTTGAATTGCGCGGGCATAGATTAGTATCCCCTTAAATTTTGATCAAAAATATATATATATATAGCGGAGTAACTTAAGAAGAGACTCTTATCTCCACCTCATTGAGTCTCAAAACTCGTTAACCTTTAACTGTCGATCTATACGTCATCTGTAAAACGAGTTTTGAGACTCAAAGAGCTAAGTGTTAAGAGTCCTTTCTTAAGTTACTCCCGCTATAGTTACTACCCTGTATTTTATTAATTTTAATCATTAATTTTTTAAAATAAAAATTTTCTATTCCATTCATTTATTCATCAAAGGCACCTTTCATACCACTGTATGATGTCGTTAATGAATAGTCATTTTGAACTTCTTTTAATCAAATTTTCTTAATAAACTCAGACAACAGTTTACGTTTTGCTTTGACTAATATTTTAATTAATTTAATCGAAGTTTTCTCT
>JAQFXN010002150.1:0-13320 GCA_034693365.1 Liacarus xylariae
CTTTACTTATCTATAGCTGGTGTTTCAATAAATTATAATAATTTTTTAAAACCCTTATTGAAAAATGTTAAGGACAGCCCTATACTAATTATTTGATCTGTGAATAAATGTTGAAGTTATTGCATGATGAATATTTCGACTAATTAACTATATGAGGATTATCAGTTTGAATATTCATCATATATCAATTTAAAGGTTATAAACATATAATTTAATTACTATTATTCATCATGGAGTTCATTAAGATATATTGAATGGGTCGCCAAGATCGACCGAGTCAAAGGGTTAAAGTGTGATATTTTGAGAATATTTTCTCAAATGAAAGGGAAGGGTTTAACAAAAACCCAAAATATGAATGCCAGATTAAGGTAAAAAAAAATTTTTTTTGTTGCGGAACAAAATGTCAGGATATATATTGCAATAACTTAAAATCAGGGAAGATATTTAGTGTATACCCCTTGTTGACCGCTCATATATTCAAATAAAATAGCGTTGCTTATCTATTAAAATTATTGCTACAAGAATTGTTACAAGATTGCGCATTGAATACTAATAAAATGGATAATTTTAAAATTAGTAAGATAAATTCATATTAATTTACTTAAAATACATTTCATCAATTATATAAGAAATACAGCTTTTATTGAATTATTCCTTTTTTTGTTCTGAAAAAAACTTTATTGAATAATGTTTGAATAATTGAGTAATTATAATTTTAAATTATTTAAATTATATTGATCATATTCCTTATATGATATAAATATAGTAGATCAATTTATTTATCAATTCAAAGATTTGGAAAAAGAACTTGCTTAATTTTATGAGTGCAGAAAATTGTTTATTTGTCTCGTGATCTCAATATTGTATAATATAATGAATATTAATGTTGAATGATTTGTACTCAAACACCTTTACTGAGAAAAAATAAATTCCATTTTTACAAGAATTCTCAGGTTAGTATAGCCTAAATATCACAAAAATTTGAATAAATTACTCAAATATAGATCGTCAGGGAATAGGTTGCACAAGAAAACAATATGAATAACTTTAAAACTACTTAAGATAATTATATGAAATTTTATTTGAATATAAAAACTATATATGGAAAGGGTTGTAATCAGTTAAATGTCGCGAACACACCTTTATCTCCTATTAATTTAAGACTTAGTCTCACATTCTTCGTGAGTGATTGCGCATTATATTACGTCAAATTTGTTTGAAACCACGTAAACCCTTTGGAGGGTTGGATCACTTAGAGTATCATTGGAGAAAATCAGAATATCTCTATGAGTCGGGCTCTTAGTACATTAGGCGTATTAGATTCTTAATTAACAAATTCTATACCAATTTCCTCAAGCCATTGTTTCAGGTCTTTCTGATAATCAAATGTTGCCAAATCCAGCCAAAATATTATTTAGCTTGTTGTGTCATACTATTGTATGAATGGTAATACATGGTTCTTAAGACATTCCTCCTAGTCTTTCTTTTGTTTGTATTAATAATTAATTTTTTCAATTTTTAATGCTGATATTTGATCGAATTCGACCTGTGTGAGGTTTAAAGTCACTCGTTCCGAATCTTTCACATCTGTTGATTATTGCATATATGGTTAGACAGTTTTCTACCTGTGCTGTAACAGTTTTACTTTTCTCAAAATTCGTTAAATTTTTATGATTTTGCACAACATTTTTAGCAATAATTTCTTAAGGACAACGGTGTAGCCATTATAAAAGATAATTACTTTAAATTTATAAATATTCTTAAATTCGAATTTTCGATAATCATATCGATCGCATTTGCAACCGCATCAATCATTGCTATAGAGCGCGCGACCCTAGTTCATTTTGTGCCACTTATTCCCAGACGCTCTTTATTTATCAAAATATGTTGTACTAACAGAAAAAGTTATTTACTTTTACTTTGCTCGTTGTATTTTTTAGTACTTATTATTTTATAAATCCTTTAATATTACGAGGAAATCCTTCTCGGTCGACCTTGTTACCTCTGTTTTTATTTTATTTACTATCAGTAATTTAAACATTTTTTATAAAAAAATCAAATTTTTATAACTTTCCAGATTTTAATTTATCAGAGAAATGCTTTATTCTTACGCATTAACTTTGAGTTTTATATTTGATGAATTTTTTACCGAAAAATCAACATTAATATCAAATAATTCAAAATACATACTTTGATACAATGACTTTCTATGAGTGACTCGACTTGAATTAAAATTAATATTGTGTCTTTCGGTCACCGCTTATTTAAATAAAATATCTCAAAGCTTATAAGCAACAGCCGTGATTTTCAGCGTTATCCTCAAGAATAAAATTGAAATATGATTTTTGAATCCCGAATTTTCGATTTTGACCATTCTCATGGCCATGACCAAGAGGCAATAGAAAGGCACATAATTTCACATGCAACCATATTTCTATCTCTTATGGTTTGTGTTTTAAAAGTATATTCCCTATGATAATGTCGAAATTCACGGCTGTTGCTAATGAGTAAGAATAAAGCATTGCTCTGGATATTTTAAAATCTGGAAAGATGTATATCATTGAATTAAATCAATTTTTCGAAATAATTTCAATTTACAACTGGGTTAGCCAGTGTGGACCGAATGGAGGATATAAGAGTTGTATTTTGTGAAATATTTTGTTAAAAAGGACAGGGGATATACAAAATTTCAAAATATGAAAAATGCAAGGATTGAGTTAATGGTTATCTAAAGATAGTTTGACCCTGAGATTGCATTAATCACATTAAACTATTTATATGTATTTAATTGACAAATTATTTTACGTGTACATAAAATATGAATTGCCCTGAACATTGCACGCAAACGACAGCTTGATTATCATTTATAACAATAATAGTTAAAAAGTTATCGTTTGATTAGCACTAATGCTCTCTCAATCAAATATTGTGTCAAATGATTAACAAAAATAATAATTTTCTTAGAAAATAATCAATTATCTGATTCAATGATAAAACAAAAAACTATTAATATATTTGATTGAATAATAGCCTGAAGACTATATAAATGGTTTATTTATTTTACCTTTAATTCAGATAATTGATTATTTTCTAAGAAAATTATTATTTTGTTCTTTCATTTACTCATCAAATCATTGATAAAATTTTATTCAGAATTCATGTTCAATAGTAATAAGAATACAATTATATTTTTTTTTATAAACTTACAATTTTTTGCATAGAAATTCTCGACACTTATCTCATTCATTTTGATTAAATAGTAGTTACATTAGGCTTGGGTAATTTTAAGCGGTTAAGTAATATCTTAAATTCAACTGGGATTATTTCAGATAGAGGTCAAACTTTTCTACAAATCTCTGATACTTTCCTTTTGTAAACAATTTCAACTGCACACATTTTTCGCTTGATTGAATTTTTCTTCAAACTTTCCATTCCGTTAAGAATATTCATCCTAACCTTAACGAACACTTCTCTTCCTGTGCCCGCATACCCATAAGGCTCTACATGAGGTACTTCTGCCCTAATCAAAATTTTAATAACGGAGCCGAAGTGGCCGTTTTCAAAATAATTTGTCGAATTCATTACAAATTAGAGTATAATAATTCAACAATTTCAATTATTTTAACGAGACTTTGTATAAAATCACTAAAAATCATAATTTGATTAATTGAACAATCCTTTCCTCAACCCTTCTCTTCCATTATTATAATGATTTTCCTCAACCTTTTTCTTTCTTTGAAATTTTATCTTCAACACTACTCTTCCTATCCTTTAAAATTATAAAAAATTCAACCCTTCCCTTAAGGGTCCTTTAATGGTTAAATGATCCTTAAAGAAGCGTTGAAAGTGTGATAGCTAATACCAGAATTTTGATAATCTCTTGTATAATTTTATTTATATAGTACTCTGCATGTGAATGTGTTGCAAATATTAGCATGCTAACAATGTATAAGTTTCGCACAAAACTTTAAATAAAAATTCAAATTATAAAAATTATATAACAATATATTCTTGTAATTCAATAGTTCTAATATCAATAGGAACATCTTCTATGAATTTCTTCCTGAATCCATATTTAATCAACAAAAATAATATTTCAAAAGCAATTATGATTTTTGATCCTAAGATAACATATAATATGAATCTAAATAAGGTTTTCGTATTTATCAATTGAATAGGCTGGAATTCAATTTGCGAACCAGACTTAGTGTTACTATAAATACATTCGAGAGTGTCTAGATTATAATGCTTCATTGGAAGATTCTTAGCACGCGTAAACCATATATTCATTATTCCTGCTGAAACGAGACGTTCAACTCTAGAAAATATTGTTAAGAATATTAAATAAATAAAAATAACTTTACAGAAGAGAGCGCAGGTAGATCAGTAGGTATGGTTCTCGCCTTACTGAGGCGAAACATCACTGGTTAGATCTCAGCAATTGGGTCTATTTATTTAGATTTTTTTCAACTAATTTCGCTCTCAGTTATTCTTACTTCATTACTGCTAGCAATGAGTTCTTGAAGGAGTGTAACAAAGTGCTTCGAGCACTTGACTTAGTAGCATTCGTGAACTACGCCTACACCGAAAGGTACAAAAGGCTCATGAAAATGTTCAATAGTAATAAAAACAAAGTAATTTTTTCTAAAATATTTATTATTTTTTCAGGAAATCTTCTAGCACCTTCATAGGTTCATTTTGTGTCAATATAATCTTGTAGGGATGTGCAATGATGAATAAAGTAAAATTTCCCCCTGACTTTAAATAATGACCAATATAAAATCCTATCATGAAAAATAAAGACGATCCGTCCTAGAAATTTCAAGAAAATGGCACTGATAGCTTAGATTCACGAGATGTTTTGGTAAATTTATAAATTTGTATACCTGATTCCTCACGTATATTCAATTATATTCTTGATTTTAACATTATCTCGAAAATAATTGAATTTTAAAGTTTGAAATTATTACCACTAGTTTCATCATGTGACATTTATCTAGATTAATGGCTCAATTGTTTAAATTTGTTAGTTAATTTTATCTCGAATTTTCATATTAGTGGAGAGTGCGTATCCGTATACAAACGAGCAGGTATACGTGAGAAACAAGGTAAACAAATTTATAAATTTACCAATATATATCGTGAACATCACTTCAAACCTAACTTAAAAACATCTTTACGTTATAAATATCCTATAAAATAACTTTCAGATTTTTTTGAGCTAGGGGCTTGGGTCAAATTAATTTTTGAAATCTGTATTTTTAGGCTAATTATACCTTAACTCAAAATTTCAAAAATTAATTACTCGAAAACAATAAGAGATAAAAATATGGTTCCAATTGTAATAATGTGTCCTCTTATGCATTCTTTCTAATCACAATCATAAAAGTCGACAATTCAAAAATCATAATACCCCTTTGACTTTGACTCTCTTGATCGTCTAAATATCTTGTTAGACAAAATATTATTTATGGGAAAAACTTATCAGGATTACTTAATTTGTCGACTCACATCGGTGTCTGAGTGAAGTTCGCTATTGATGTTCACTCTAACGAATTATTCATCTTTATAAAAATCAGTGATGTGCTCTAGAGGGTTTAATCTGATAAGATTTTGAAACTGAATCATATCAACTATTACCAACTCTATATATTTCAATGGAGTTCAATAGAGTTTGTATTAAGAAATGTTATTAAGTTTCAAACTCTTATCAAAATAAACCCTCTAGATCACATCTCTAATAAAAATATAAAATCTATTATTTACAATTTATCTATTTTTAATTTTATATCCTCTCTCATTCCTTTGCGATAGCCAAATACTTTAATGGTTTGTTCCACTTCATGTTGTGAAATATGCCAGCGCATTTTAGGAAGGAACTCGCAAAATTGGCGTTTACGAAAATTAACTAGATAATTTTTTTCTATAAATGCAATTCGTCCTGAATCGAGTAATTTGAGAAATTTTTGATTGAATTTATCATCAAGTCCTAATGAGCGCCAGGACACATCATGATTTGAATCAATTACGCTGGCTAATTTACGATATGTTTCGGTTTTATTAGTCTGTATTTAAACCAATTTCATCAGTTAACTTTAGATAATTACGTTCTAATTATTTAATTACCCTAAATTCAATTTCTAATAAACTAAATTCATGAATATTTGGTATTATTTCATCAAATGCAGCAAGGTCATCAATGGTGTTGATCTCGTTCATTTCTGTTCTAACAATCTTTTCCGTACCAATAATTGATATAAACAGGATATTTATCAGCGAATAAAACAAAATAAAATATGAAATAAGGAAAGTAATTGGTTTAAGAGTTTTGTCCACAAAATGAACTAGAACAAAATAAAATTAATTAAAAAACAATATAAATATTTAAAGTAAACTTACTCTGCTTAAATACAATCTTTATAACATTCCATACATCACAGTGGTTTTTGCGTTTAAATAATAATTTATCAAGATAGCTGATAGAACAAATGAGTAAGAAAGTAGCCATCAATATATACCATATGCCAACATGAATATTTGATAGAAAATCTAGAAGATCTCTATTATGATTTGTACACTTTCTGGTTTTTGTCATTATTAAATAGAAAGATTGGTGAATGGGTTTTGAGAATGTCATCTGTTCTAATCTTTCAGCCCTGGCTGTCATTGGTGTTACTATGAAATCTGAAATCTGTTCATTATAAAATAAAACATTTCCATTTAATATAGTTAGTTTTAAATTCAAAACTTGAAATTGAACTTATTGATTTTACATTTTGAACAAGCATATCTATTAGTGCTTTACCACTTGGTTCCTGTGGAATGCTTAAAACATAGCTGAAATTATAATTAAAGATATTTTCTTAATTATGAACTATATTGTATATTGTTACTTTTTAATTAACCTTGTATTTAAGTATGTGCACAATATTGATAAAAATTCTGCAAATGTACCAGTGGCGATAATTGAATTTTTTTCAATTTTAAAATTCGTCAAGGGCATAAACTGTAATAGAATTTCAATATTAAACATAAAATAAATAAATCAATTAATTTGGAATATTTCACAATTACAATAAGGTTTACCTCAGAAATTGCAATTCTTAAACTCATATCGATTTGAGATTATCCTTAAACTTTGATGCTATCAATTAGAAGCAATCAATAATTATGATGTAATTTGTTTTTTGTTTTTGTTTTACTAGAATTACGATTTGACGATTGAAGTATTGACTAAATTATGTTCTTTTTTTTACTTTGAATTATTCATTAAATGTTCTTCTTATAAGTCCTTTTTCAAGCTTCTTAATAGCAAAATAACTAGATTACAGGGATGGGAAAAGTCGGCACAACACTAAATACTCCACTATCATTTTGGCTGAATTGATTTCACAAGGTACTCTACATGCATATTTAATAAAAAGACATCTTTATGGTTGTTTTTTAACAAACCTATCATGACATAATCTCCAGTTCCTTTTGGTATTTTCATCAAACTTATACTTTTCACTGAATTGGCCATCCTTGCAAAATTATAATAATTTAGTAGGAATTAAGTATACTGCATGAATTACAAGAACAAGAATGCACCATTTATATATACATTGTATATTTTGGCTTTATTTCAAAATACATGGATGAAATTCTGTGCGGCAAGTTGACATTTATATAAGTTATTCCATTGATATTTCTGCAAAAATTAAGCAAATTTAACAATTTTTACGCTTTTCACTCTCAAAATACTAATGGTTGAATATATTGCGTTTTCGGCCCAATTATTTACTTTCATTTGACCAATGTTGGATTGAAATGAATATATATTCTTCTTCTTTAAAAGAGGAGATAAAAAAATATAATTAAATTAAAATGAATTCTTTTACCATTACTTGTTATTGAATAATTCATGATTAATTGATAAATCCCTAGCACGAAGCTAAGTTTAATTATATTCGCAAGAAATTTAGTTTCGTGAACATTAACATTTAGAAATGTCAATTTGCTAATGCTTTGTTGCAAAACAATGAGGTGAATTTATTTATTAATACATCGATTATGAGAGAAATATAAAAATTTAATAAAGTTCATTAATTCTGACAATAAATATTTAAGGGCAGATTTTTAATGCAGGGAGTTCCATTAAATATCACAATTTAATATTTATAAATAACACTAAAAATATTAAAGCTGCATATAATTAAAAAAAAAATATGAAATATAACCTTGCATTTAATATTTTTGATTTTATATAAAAATCTATGTAGTACAATTTAAAATTTTTAAAAAATAGTGCAGAATAAACAAAACAAAGGGAAAAAAGTGTTTTCAAGTTTGACACATGTTACAACTTGTCTGAATTTATTTATTTATTGATTAATTAGCAATGTTGTCATATCGGCTTACATATTCTGGCAATGCAATAGTATTACTGCATAGGGTACAAAATATTGTATTATTGTCGTTCTATAGTTTTACTGCTTATGAGCAATCAGCAAAATTAATTGCTTTATGCGATATGTTCTCTGTATGGCCCAGATAGAATTTTAACTGTATCTAATAATATAAAAGTTTATTAACAATAGAATTGACTGGTGTTTGAATTATTTGTTTTTTAATTTCAGTTTTGTTTAATGGGTAGCGATAATCAACCCAATTTTTTCTTCGAAAGCGGAGTTAAAAATAAAAATTATCTCTTAATAGAAATTATCTTTCAATTTCTTTCATTTTCCCAATTTTGGATTTGATATTTTATATTACTATTGCTTTAGATATTATGATTTGCGATCCACAAAATCGTGCACACATGTGCAGTAATACTATTGCATTGCCTGAATATGCAAGGCGACAGGACAAGACTATTAATTAGCAATAGTTGATGTCTAATTGATTGATAATTTGTTTATTATTAAATTGATTAATTTATTTTTGTTAAACTTTTACTATTTATTTCTAATATTTTTTACTAATCCGAATACAAGAGGCGAAATTGTATTAGTCATTATCATTAATTAAATAATAATGACCAGAGATGTATAATCTGTGAATCGCTAGTCACAATAAAATATATACAATAATTATCTATAATTTTTCAAGGAAGAAAAATAGAACTTATTGGTTATTCATATTATATTATACTGTTTATATGTAAAGAAGTGTTTTAAAATAAAAATTGAATGAATATAAGTGAAACATTAGTTTCATTTAAACTTTAAATTTTAAAGCGTAAAGTAAAAGATAAAACTTTTTATATCTGAACAAAGATTCAATAATTTAACTCTCATTTAACTCATGTCAAGGATTAAAATCATTCAGGCATAACTATTTCAACCATTCATTGTAGGGCAGCCTGAAATTTTGCACAGGTAATGAAAACCTATCACGCTGACTATTAGAATAATGAAAACAGCAATTTTTAATAGGCACCTCAGAAAGTTCCATTGTTAGTATTAATGTATCAATCAGGTATTTTATTGTTAAGTAATGTTAATATATTACAGGTGGCTTAAAATAAAGTATTCATTAATGTTCAGTAGTTCGAATTGTTTTCATGTTAAAGTAATTTTAACACTTGATAAAATATCTTCAATTAGAATTTTAATTTTGCAAATTATTCAAGTTACAAATCAATATTTTTTCTTAATAGCTAAAACGTGTATTGGCTAAATTTATTCATCAATCGATATTTAGATATCATAAACGATATTTCAGCACCAAATATAATTATTGATATTAATATAGCAAATAACCATTTCGACAGGTTTTTAAAATTTATGATTTGAATCGGATGAAATACAATATCAGATTTACCGGTACAATGAATATAAATGTCTATATATAGACAACTCTATGAGCAAAAATACAAAGTACCCCATCTCTGTACATAAAATACATATTCAATAAATCTTATATTATTTGTGGGTAAAATTCATAAAAACTTCTCTTGGAATGAAAATAGTAGAGTTTTTAGTGCTCAAAACCTCTTAATTTACAATGGATAAGCAAAACAAAATCTCAAAAAATATTCTAAAAATACCCTAATTTAATGTTTAAACTAATCTTTAAGTTAACCATTATTTTGGAAATGAATTTAAGCAAAAAATAAATAGCTATTAAATAACTATTTGACTGCTTATTAGTAACTATTATAAAGAACTATTAACTTCAGTCATTAGCTTTGAGTTTTGATATTTGATTAATGAGTGATCGATAGACAAAATATTAATTTTAATTTATGTCGAGTCACTCATAGAAAGTCATTGTATCAAAGTTTTTATTTTGAATTATTCGATATTAATGTTAATATTTCGGTAAAAAATGAATCGAATTTAAAACTAAAAACTATTCATTAGCTATGAATAAAAATTAATCATTTGTAAAATCTTGATGTCTGTACAAGAAATTTAGTTTTCATTGAATTATTGTTGTTTTTTAGTTCTGAAAAACTTCGTTAAATAATGTTTGAATAATTGAGTAATCATAATTGCAAATTAGATAACATTGATAATAATCTATTTGTGATATAAGAATTTTAGATTTATTTATTAATTTATGAGTACAAAAATGGTTTATGTATCGCGCGATCTTATTTGTATATGTTGTTCACATACAAAGATTCAATGGGTAGTATAGGTTAAATACCCCAAAAATATAAATTAATTCCTCAAATATTTTTTAATAGATGTCAAATTGACTTTTTGCCCCACAGGAGAAAAGTTGATTACTTTTATTTTACTCCTTACAATTTTACAATCTTCTCAAAATTCTCCCACATACTCTACACGTCTACTATTCAGTGTATCTTGGTTACCTGTGTTTTATTTAATATAAATAAAATATAGATTATTTGATACAAAATCACATATGTGTGCACAGATCAATTATTTAGATTAAGTGATTACTTTCTTGTATTATATAATAATATTATGTCATTAAATTAATTAATTAAACCTAGTTGAAAAAATAATTTTCACTATTAAATGAGGTTGCCATTGTCAACGGTCTCATGGAGCTTCGCACATAACAAGGGCAATGGAGTCGATTCTATGAACCGTATTCATCTCCGCCTCACATGACTCTCAGTAAACTTCCTAAAACAAATAAACCCTACAATAAACCCATTCACACTTCTCATAATTAACTCTTTGTCTAAATCCACAATAAATACAGAATTAATAAACACATTAACTCTCTGTTAATTCAGTTGTTCTGCAGTTAACATCAAAATTTTATTCCGTATTCATTAACAAAATAAAGAAATTTGGAATTCAATTCGCGTATTATTTATTTCAAATATCTATGAAGTTTTGTAATATTAATAAAATTTATACAATTATTAATAGACAGACAATAAAATTGATACGGGGAGCGAATATATTCTAGGTAATAAATTTTTTCCTTAATATATATTTGAGCTTCAAAAATAATATTTCACAAGATAGCGTAAATATTGAACCTAAAGTAACAAATAATGACAATCCGGATAAATATTCAAAATTTATCACTTTAATCGGCTGAAACTCAACTTCCGAACCAGACTTAGTATTACTATAAATACATTTGAGAGTATCCACATTATAGTGTTTGATTGGAGAATTGTTGGTCTGTATAAACCATATATTGAATATTCCTGCGGAAACGAGTCGATCAATTCTAAAAACATTACAACAAAATTAAAGCAAATATAAATAATTTCATAAAGGATTCAAACACTGGATGAGTAAACAACGAAAATGCCATTCACTCGTTAAACCAATTGTGGATAAGGAGTTCGGAATCATATTTCCTTGACATTAATAAAAAGGTAGTGACAATCAATGAGTAGTATTCTCTATTTTATCATTTTAAATCGGTTTCAATGGTGGAGTTTATTTATAGAAGTTCGCTCATAATAGCCATTCATCTTAATAGTACACTGCAGTGGTTTGTAAATACCATCAAAACCTTAAAGACTAGCATTTCTGTTTACTGGCGGCTACTATAGTTACGGCTACTATAATATTGCTTATAGCGGGAGTAACTTAAGAAGAGACTCTTAACACCACCCCTTTGAGTCTCAAAACTCGTTAACCATTAACTGTGTTGATCTATACGTCATATGTAAACGAGTTTTGAGACTCAAAGACAGTACACCAGTTACTATTAATATTCAATAGTAACAGGTGTAGAACTCTGTGCGAACTAGACTAATATGATAATTCTAAAATCTATATGTTCAATAAGTTATAACTATACTAAGTATTAATATGCTTTATGGGGTAAAGAGAAACTATTGTGTGAAATTTACCTGCATCAAATAGCTCATGAAATATAGCTTTCCAATAAAAAATGCAATTTTATTTAATCAATGAATATGAATTTCATATACAATAATAAATTATAATCAGAATTATATTGAATTAACAGAATTTATTTCAATTTTACAAAATTCGTCTAAATCAATTGATCTCGAACCGATCTTTAACCATAATTTGTTTTTTAATTTAGATTTATTTTCTAATTTCCACAATTAAAGTTATACGTTTATTGTTTTTATAGCTTATAGAAATATCTCGGTTTAAAAATCACTTGAAATGATAATTCATAAATTCAATTATTAGACTTTAAGTCAAGATTAAACAAATTAGTTTAAGTTTTCAATGTTTTTTGGAAAATAGTATTTAAGGATTAAAATTAATAATTTATTAGTAACAACATATATTTTTGATAGATAATTAAAGGATTTCTGACTTATGCCCGCCCAATTTAACTTGAGCATAAATCTAATAACTAAAGACTTTACATTTATGCTTGATGGTGTAAAACAGTATTCAGTCTGTAAATTCTCTGAAAGTGAATCTATAGAAAATATTCGAATCCATTAAAAACGTACAGAAGTTTATTAAAGATTTGTTTATTTTTTACCAAATTTTATCAAAATTATACTGGATTAATAAGAATTTAGTTTTATATCCTTGCATTGAAATTAAAACAAAACAGAACGTAAAGTTTGGCAATTGCTTTGAGAGAAAACTCTGATTAACGCGTGTATAAAATATTGCTCACAAACATCATGTTTAAAAAATTGAGATATGAGGATTCAATATGAATAGATATTTCAATTGAATTTCAGTCTACTTTCTGAGGGCTTTAAATTTATTAGCAAAATAGTAATTATTTTTACTGTCGATAGAAATAAAAAGGATTTCTGAAAAATAGCGGGACTTTTAACATCATTTAAATTATATCTATTATGGTTATAACTTATAACTAACAAAAATTTTTAGGAGCTTTATAGGGTAAAGTGAAATCTCTGATTGATATTTCACTAAAATCAATAGTCTATTA
>JAQFXN010002151.1:0-13313 GCA_034693365.1 Liacarus xylariae
TGATATTGTCTTTTAAATATTACAAAAAAATTTTGGTAATCGTGGTATAACATGCTCAAATTGTTGATTTAAAACTTAAATTCTTGGTTTTCGTATTGAAATTTTTCTTTTTATTAAAAATTATTATTATTAAACATTCTTCTTTAGTCACTTTAAAAGTCTGTTTTGAAATTTTTTAATTCTCTCATTTAGTTTTAATTTTATTTGCGCTCGAAGTTTGATACTAAATAGTGATCAGTTCGCAAATGTTTAGAGTTATACAAATATTTTTCTCATAATTTGTTATCGTATGCAATACTAGAAATTAAAACAACATCCTACTTTTATTTTATAAACATGACATCGAAGTACCGTCATGATGTTTTCAATAATGTGAACTGAATAGTTTCATTGTAATTTCATTTCTGCCATGGAAAGGCACATTTTTCAAATATCTTGGAAGAAATTCCATTAGAGCGAAACTACTAAGCTCACATTATTGAAAGTTTATGAACGCTATTTAAATGAATCTTTCCTGATCTTTAAATGTTTCCAATTTTAGCATTATTTATTACTATTTACATATGAAATTACTTATTAACAATATTGTTTTTTAGATTAATCGCTACTGTAAATTATTAGCATAAAAAACTTACATAGATGTAATAAATTAATAAATGAAGTATTTTTAACATCCTCTATTTAATTACTTTGTTTTGAAAGAGTTTTATTTTATTAATTTCTAGAATAATCCATAAATTCCATATCAATGTATAAATTCAGATGTTTACCAGAGAATATTAAGTATTATATTTTTATTAATCAAGTTAGAAACTACTTTATCTTAAATTGACAAAAATAGGAATATTTGATATTGCAATATATAATATAGTTATCTAGTTGAAAAATGTATATTAAACATCAGTCTGACCATTACATTGTTGACATTTAATTTTTAAACTTGTTCTGTTTGATTGCCATCGCTTTGGGCATTATTGGTTCGTTGGGTTCAAATAGATTTTGAGATTTATATTACGATAATCATTAATCTCAACAGGAGAAATAGGAATGCAACTAGATGATTAAATAAATTCCTTTCTGGTTCATTTAGCAAATAATTGTTAATGGCCATTTATTGTTTCGTCATATCGGTCGTCAGGTATAATTGGGCATTTTGGAATGATTGGTGCAAATTATCTTATATTTACATTTTTAAAACATCTCATATTAAAACTCTTTCTCAAATTCACAAAATCTGTTGAAAAATGTAAGTTTACTAATTCTATTCTAAAACTATTCTTATGTTTTTATATCAAGTTATGATAATTAATATTTAACTCCGCTTTCGAAGAAAAAGGAGTATATAGATTTATACAACTGTTAATTTGCTATATTTTATTTTTGTGATTAAAAAAAATTATGACGTCATCAATTTTTAAAAGATATATTCATTATTTTATAGTAATTTCGTTGGTCAAAGTTGCTGATCAGACAATAAATATCCAATGACAACTTATTTGCCACATGAATCAGTTTCGAATATATTTAATCATCTTGTTGTATTTCTACTGTTCTTGCTAATAGTGATGATGGTCATTATAAAAATTGAAGGAATATATGAACAAACTTGACCTATGCCTTAGTTAGCGATGGATATCTTGCTGAACAAGTTTAAAATTTTGTGGCAATAATCTAATGTTTAGATTGATATTTAAGATGCGATTTTTAAATTAAATAATTGTAATATATATTTAAATTAATAATATATTTTAATATATCTGCTATTATCTTAATTTTGTAAACAATACGATAGAGTAGTTTTTAACTTGGTTAATAAAAATTATTACAACAAATTATGAGCAATCTTTTATCAACGGTTATCTATGTTTTGATTGAAGAAATTCTGTGATGAAGTGGTTAATATAGAACTAATTTAAACCCAGATTAGGGTGTATGTTCAAATTAATAATATTTCAGCAAGTATATTGTCAATAGATATAAAGCCATCACATTTTAACTAGTATTGCGAACATATTAATGATAAATCCTTAAAAACCAATGTCCCCTAAAAGGAATATTATTATGATTTTTACCTCAGTTTCTATTTTATTCAAATAGCACTGACCCTGAAGTTCCTCATCACTTAACTAAATGGACGCGAATAATATTGAGTCTGTGGCTCTGAAAATCCAGTCTTAAGATAGTTAAATGTTTCACCTATTGGCCAGTCCTCTATCACAAGAGATTGTAAACCTGTGCTCTTATAGTCCTAATAAAGTCGAGAAAATAACTATTTCTAAAATGTTTTATCGCATAAACAGTTATAAAATAATTAATAAAATATAATTTTGTGCAAACCTTCCAAATGAATGGGAAATAATTTAAATAAACTGAATTCATAGTCTCGTTCCACAACTCCTCCACATATAAGCCGTCAAAAGTGGTGTTAAATTAACAAATGTATTGTCGGCCACTTTGTTATAGCCATACATAGTATAGAAGCTATGCTTTTATAACAAATCACTTGTGATTCGAAAATGTCTATCGATTTGAAATCGAGATATTGTATCCCAACTAGTGATGAGCACAGGCCCGAAAATCACGGTCCTGAGCCTGGGTCTCACTAACCTAGGCTAAAATTTTTTCGAGACTGGGTCTCCGCATATAAAAATATTACGAGTCTGGGCCTGAACTCTATGAGCCTAGGCCTGCCTGATAACCAATATACCAGGGGTAGTCAGACTTAATAATTTAATCAAATAATTTATAATAACTAATCGCAAAAAAATGAATCCAAAAAGAATAAACTTATTTACAGATTTAAACTTTACTTTATTAAACATCAATAAAGATATTTGATATGATATGAATAAAATAATTTCTTCTACAAATCATATCAATTAATCATTTAATGAATAATTTCTTAATCATTAGACAAAATTGAAATTAGAAATAAAAACTTCAAAAAACAGTCAATATTATTATCAATAAACTTTCATATTTGTTTATACAAAATTAAACCTGTTCCAATGCTACATACAAAAACCGTCTATATAGACTTAAAAGTATTCACTATAGCTTATAATTGAAAGATATCATTGAAATAGATGTATAAAAAAATTTAAAAGTCAATAAAAATATTTACTTTTCTGATGGTTTGGAATAAAAGTAAAGAGTAATAGGAATAATTTTGTTTTTGTAAAATATAGAAATAGAAATGATAATTTACAGCAAAAAATACATATATTTATAGTAGTTTATTTTCTGACATAACATATCAGTGCACATTTTTTTATCATTTCACTTTTAGATATTTAAGTTAAATGTATTGAAGAGTTTTGATGAATAAAAATATCTGAGAAAATATATTCACTTTTCCCTAAAGTATGTGTTTAGCGCTCACATCAAAATTTATTATACAGAATATGTTCGAAAATTCAAAAGAAATCCATTTTACTTATTTATAAAATATTATGCAACATAAATTTGGCCATAAGCTATCTTAAACAATAACCGTGGTAAATAAATAAAGAAAATAGATTAATTTTGTTAAGCAGAATGCTAATAAATTATCATTGTTTTTAATTTATATAGGAAATTTTAATGATCGTTAATATATTTATAATTTCTACATTGCTGGAATAAAATACTAAAGATCTCAACAATAAAAATATAGAAGCATTTATACTTGTTACAGTTTGTGTACTATACATTTGTGTACAATAATATAAATACATTGTTAAACACTTCTTCACAACACAGAAGCATAAAACTTATGCAAATATGCTGGCTAATAATTTATATTCCATCTGCAGTTTGAATCAGTTAATATTTTGATTTTTATATCATTATAAGTTATCATAAAAAGCTAATGATTTAAGCAGAATAAAAATTAAATTAAAAATAAAAATAATTTCATCTAGTCAATCATTTTAAAATATTTTGTATAACTTAACTAAGCATGTAAATTAATATAACATTAATTTTAGAAATGTATACATTTCTGTACAGATATATTCTAAAATAAAATATGATACCTTGTACATGTTTTACTTGCGCATATCTGGGATCAATTTATCTACATATGAGATGTGCAAATATATTCGACATTTTTGGTCTGAAAATATTCCATTAATTTTTTTCTTCTTCTACTCCTCTTCTTATCTTTTGATAAATGATTGAATGAAAATAAACAAAAAAGATTATCATATATTCTGGATATGAATAGCAGTAGTGATGAGAATATATATAAATAATATTATACCATAAAAAGGAATGTATGAAAACAAATATATAAAGTGAATGAAAATATATTGTTTTATATATCATATCATATAATCTGATTAGAAGTTTGTATTAATAAACACAAGAATATTCTGTGTATTACTAGCGATAATAGTATCGATGCATAAGCACTGACACAAAACATATTGAGAAAAGTGAAAGTAATAGAAAGGAATTAATAAACGGTTGGTTAAGCTTAACATTGAATAATAATTCAGCGCTAAATGTATTGAGTCTTAGGCCAACGGAATAGTTGAACGGCTCGTCTCTCGCTATCCGTTCGCTAATACTCTTAAAAGATTGTCTGCATATTTCATCGAATCCATTAGCGGGAGAGAGCACTTGTACATGTTGTGCAATAAGTGCCCCACAAAATCAACATGTGATTCACTTCAATGTTTTCATACGTATTGCTGGTGCGTGTGTTGTGTGCACAGTTCAGCGATGCGAGGGTAGCCATGTATAACACGAAATGCCCCTGGTGAATTATGGCAATGCCCTAGGCTCTTTCACACGACAAGCTCTCATCAATCAAAGCTCTATATCTTGACAATATACTTGTAACTCTTTGTGAATAAATAGGGCATTGATTCTGGACAAACTATATTATTTTGCTAGCTCATTAGCCAACTTTCAAAATTTGTATGCATAACAATCATATACTTATAAACATTTTAAACAAGCTTTATTTAGCCTATAAATGTCTTTTAAAGCGTTACAAACTATTTTAATAAAATTATTATTAATTAATTAATTAATACACGAAATTGTCAAGTAAAATAAATATTTGAATCTAATGCTGACATAAATTAATCAATTATTAGTTAATAAGAGTTTTACAAGTTTATGAAAATAATTTAAAATCTGCCGTGTTATTTTTGAATTTATGCAAAACTATGGAGAAGTTTATCAGATATTTGAATAAATTGATTTTCAGGGCTAATTAATGCGTTAATGCATGGTTATTAGATTTAGCATTAATAATTCACCGACTTTATTTAAAAATTCAACTTTTTCCAGATTAACAAAATTAATAGAGTTTTTTTAAGAATAAGTCAATTCTTTATTCTGTTTAATTAAAAATCCAGCAAATTATGTAAATAACATAAGAGGAGCAATCGTTTTATTCAGACACCCTCTGCTCTTTCAATTAAAATCAGTGTTAAAAAGTGATATAAGTTATATCAGCTAACCTTCGCTCTGATATACTGATAACAATTTTTTTCTGAATCCCAACGAATACTATATATATTTTGATTGATTTCTATATTGAAATGCAATCCTTGTGTTTACTTTCCGGTTCTCAGCAGTGGAACAGATCGTAGAACTGCATATAACTGTATCGATCACTTCAAGTGTATGTGTGACTGTGTTTTTAAATCCAATACAGGAATTATATGTCATTGAATCTAAAGTTAGTGTTTTTTTCGGTGAGAGTAGTAGTGATGGGGAAGAGTGAGAGAAAGGAAAGGCGAATGAAATACATTTAATATTCAAAGAGGAAACAGACAAACAAACAAAATAAACACTTTAAGCGAACACAACATAAAAGTTTTGTTTATTACTCTTCCTTTTTAGGAAATGTCAACATTTGTTTCACTAATGATCAACTACTTCAATGATAGAATGAAATATTTTTAGATGTTGTCCAGGTTAGTTTGTTAAATGTTAAACTTATAATTGATAGGCGACAAGTGTACCTAATGGTGAATCCACAGTAGCTCCATAGACATAAGTGAGTTTAAAGCAGAGGTGACCAAGGTTGGACGAGTCAGATGGGTATAGAGTGGCGTATTTTGAGAAAATTTTGCCAAAATGTCAGGGGGAATATAATCTTGTTAAGACTTGAAAAATGCACATAAGTTAAGGTAAAAATAAAACATTTTTTTTTGCCTGCAGTGCAAAAAGTCAAAGTGTGCAGGTATTTTGCAAAATCTCAAACTTAGGGAGTATTTAAGATAACTATACCACCTCTGGCCACCTTTGGTTTAAAGATTAATAAGAATAGTCAAAACATTGCTTGTTTTACAATTGAAATAACAAATGAATACATAAAAAATATAATACAGTAGTTTGAATATCTATTGCTATAGTAATGACAACCAATTAAATCAAATCAAATCAATTTTATTTATAGAGCAAGTATTCAACTAAACCTGATCTTCCCATACATTACTCTTCAATAAAATAATTTAAAAACAATAACAATAACAATACGATTAAATCTTTAAACAATTAAAATATATTTCCAGTTTTTTTTAAATAATTAAAATTTTTGATAAAACGAATATTGATATCAATATTATTCCAGAGTTTAACTCCTTTCCACAAAAAACTATTTTTTAGTGTAATTGAATTTAGGGATTGAAGTCTTAAGCTTTATTTAAATCTTTATTAATTTTTAAAAAATGTTTCTAAATTCTATTTAATTAATGTAATTATTTCCCATTGAAAAAGTAGCTAGGCTGTCGTTTGTATAGCTCCTTTTTAGAACAGGGATATGCAAGGTTGAATGAAAGAAGTGAGTATTGGGGAGTATTTTTAGAAAATTTTGTTAAAATTCAGGGTATAATATGAAAATTCAAAGTCGGTAAGGTTAAATTTTAAAAAAGCTTCCTTCCGCTCAATTTGTCAGATGCTATTTTGGCAATAGACACACCTTTTCCAATCCCTGTTTTTCAAGTTAATAGCATGTTTAACTATTAGAAAGCATAAGTGAATATTTTCATTTCAGATGCTTTTGATTTATTCTCTGTTGAATTTAGTTTATCTATTAATTCACCCATTTTTATAATGATTTTCTCTGTTGTAATAGAATTTGTTTCCAACAAATGTTTCAAATCATTTGCAGAAGTTTTATGAATTTGTGTCATATTCTGTGATATAAATTCAAGTGATTTCCTCTCAGTTCTTCGTTATTGTATTTTTCAAAAGTTTCCAACAAATGAATCGCATTTTTGGGATTAATTGAAAAATAGAGTAATTGTTCGCAAATAGACTTCAAATCCAAAACCTGATATTTATCGCTCACATAAAGCAGTTCTTCAGCCAATTCTTCCAATTTATCCCATTTTCCCGAATATAATATTTTTAGGAATCCTTCGCAAACATTGCTTTCGATGTCATTAATAGTCATTTGATTTTCAATACATTCCTTACAATCACACAAAAACATTGTTTTAAATACTTCTGATTTCAAACCTAAAACTGATTTATGAACTAAAAATTCTTTAGAGCCACAGATAATCTTAAAATCAGCAAAATCACCAATATTGAATTCATGTTTTAAATTCATATTAATATAGTAATCGTTTTTGTTATCTAAATATAGAGTTATGTCAATTACTAAATTGATTTTTTTACCAGACAAACGTTCCTTGCTCAGTCTTTGACGCCAAAGTCTGTCGTCAGCTATGTCCGGTCCTGTGCCACCAATCTTGTTATTAAACGAGTAATTTGCATTTTTACGGCTAACCAAGTTAACAAGACTATAATTAGCATCAAGTTTATTTATCTGATAATCACATTTAATATTCTTAATAACGCTGTTGTTTAACATCAAATTAATTCCATACATCATCTGAAATCTTACGAACCATTCTGTAGGGCCAATAACGAATTTCTCACTGTCAATTGATTCATTTTCGTATTTACAAATATTTAGAATAACTTTTGTTTTATAAATTCTAGTCATAATTGATCTTGCTTGAATTTTATTGAAATTATTTAATAGAACAGTTATAATTTCTAACAGTTCACTTTCTATTTTAAATTAATTTAAGATTATACAAGTGTTAATATATGCATATTATTAAAGGTCATTCATAATGACTCACCTGCAATGAGTCACACTTGTGTATCACTTGTGTTCAAATGAAACATGTTTTGTTATATAAATTTATATTTCATTTGAATATCAATTAAAGATTTTTAGATTATAAAGCATATCAAATGAACATTTGAATGAGAATGTTCTAATCTAAACATATCAAAGGTGATTAATCATTATTTAATTTTTCTACATGGATCATCAAACCATTATAAGATCGATGTCAAAATTGAATAAAAATTTTATGTTTAATCTCAAAATAAATTATTTAATTCTATTTTAAACATTATTTATTAAGGAATAATTGATTTAAGTTTGGTTTATTTATAATAATTTGTTTAAAAGTTATGGCCAATAACAGGCCTTGCCTTGAGGTTAGGGACTTGAATTTGTAACAGGTCTACTCTGTCAACTCAAAGGTCGTGCAATAAACGTAAGATTAAAAAAAATGGTGGAATGTAAAGAAACCTATGCACATAGATAGAGGAGCTCATTCTGAGTAGGGCATTTCTTTGCAAAATTTCCTAAACCTTGACATGTAGTTGCTAGAGGGCGCTACAATACATTGTTTAAATTAATGAATTTTAACAATTGAAACATCGATTCTGATTAATTCGCACATGCTGAATTGATTGGAAATAGTCTCGTACTCGAAAACAGAATAATTTGTGAGATAAAGGGTGCTAAAACAATAAATTATTGTTTTTGTTTTTATTTCATATTAAAGACTGCATGATTTTATAATTCGGGGCAGAACTTTCAATAAAAAATAATCTTGAATATACAGTGGAGAATCATTTTAAACTAAACGGACAAATGCTTGATTCTTACTCATTAACTTTGAGTGTTTTTGTTTGACTAATCTTTAATTGATAGCCAGAATATTAATTTGAATGAACATATAATCATTTATAGTTAGACATTATATCAAAGTTTTTATTTTGCATTATTTGATATTAACGTTAATCTTCCGGTTAGAGATTAATCTAATATAAAACTCAAAGCTAATGAGTAAAAATCAAACATTTGTCCGTTCATTTTAAAATGATTCTCCACTGTATATGAAATTCTAAATTAGAAAGTTTGTAGTGTGCAGTTTAAATTTGCGCTAGGTGTTAGGCAGAAGCTTTGTGATCTGCAATATTTTACAGACAGATAATATTGTGTTTACTTAATATTCTCTATCTCGCTAAATATGTGATGAATAACTAAGCTGTGTATTGTAAATTATAGTTTTGCGATTTTAAAATTTCAAAAAATTGTCTTTTAGTTTGTCTAAAATTTAAATTAGCCATGCACTGAGAGTTTAAGTTTATTTTCATTCGTATTATTCTGACAAACAATTATATGGTTTTGTGTGCAAATCATTAGACTTTTATTTATTTATTTTTTGTGTTTTTAATGAGAAATGATTTGCATTTTTAGCCAATTTTCATAACAATTTATTTTCATTGCCTTCATTGCCAATACTCTTACAGTGCATTCACAGACTTCTATTGCATTATAATAATCATTAGATTTAAGAGACATAAGAGATAGTTAGAGACGATTCACTAATAATATTGCAGAAAATTATAGTATGACACTTAATCTCCGACTAAACTAAACTTGGAAAAACATGACACGAGAGGAGAGGAGAGGAAGGGTGGGAGAGAGAGAGAGAGAGAGATTTGTGAAGTTTTACATAATCACTAACGATTATAATTTCTAACGAAAGCTTTCGTCTCTGGTTCCATTATTATTGATTGGCCAAAGATGCTAAACAGAATAGGGTCTGAACAAAAATATCTAATTGGTAATTTATTTAATAACGTACCTAGACCACTTCGAACATCATCGCTATTTTCTATACAATAATATTTCTACAAATCATCATGTTTAACTTAATTTTATATAAGTTAATAAATCAGTGAAAACAACTTGTCAATTATAAATTAAATTCGAAAATGTATCTGCAACTATCTAAAATCGAAAAAATAGAATTTATCAAAATATTATATTCAAAATCATATTATAAATTTTTAACAAAACAAACATATAATAAGGAAATATCAACAAGAATATTAATTAGCTTATTATCTACAAAAAAGATTTAAATTATGCTTCAAATAACATGATAAATAAAATTCTCCGAAAGCAAATTTATTTAATTTAAGGCTAAGTAATAATAGTAATAAATCAGAAACTATTAAAATATTTGTCATTAAAGAGTCTCTGATTTAAAAGCATTTTTTCCATCACTAATAGAAAACGACAAATGAATTTTGACAAAAGAAAAAAATTACATAAAAAATGTTTTTTAATATATTTAAGTCCTAAAAGCATTTGAGTGCAGAAAAGGCGATGTAATGATAGATAAAGACTACCAGAAAAACTCATAATAACATTGCATTCTCTTTCATTAAATTAATGGTTAGAATCGATTAATGAATGAATGCTTTTTCATTTTGTACATGTCTTCGCAGTGCACTTTCAAGTTGATTATATGGGGGTTTTTTTAACGATCAGATAATGTGTGTTTGAATGATCAGACATATTGTAATATTATAATTGACACATGACCTGGAATTAAAATCTATTCTATCAAATAATCCAATAAAATACAAGTATGATTCTTTTTTCAACTTGAATAATTTTACTCTGCTGAAGTATTACACAATTCTTTAATATTTCCAAAAACAAGAAATTAAATATTTGTCATGTGCAGTTGTAATATGATTTTTATAAGGTGTTGGCACTAAGTGCCATTGCTTTAATAACACATAGACTGACCTATCACCTAACTATTAGAATGACCAACTTGCTCTTCATTTCTTGATTGTTCAGGATGCAAATTTTATAATTCTCTCAGAAAATATATGGTTCTTGGCCAGAATTTCTCAAATTACCACTAATAAACTAGAAAATTAATCGTATTTCAACAATTACATGATAAGTAAAAACTGGATTTGGAAATAGAGAACTGTTAAATAAACCCCACGCTCCCTTTTTTTTATTCAGAATATCTATAAACACAAAGTTCTATGAACAAATTTAATAATCTTAACATGGTATGAAATTATATATTATATAAAATTATTCCACGAAGATCTTTTAAAATATTACCTATCATATCAAAAAGCCGATTTATAATTATTATTAATTTATCAAGATGTTTGTAATGATAAATCGATAATGTTATATATGAATTTGATTAATCATATTTTAACCCTACAATTATTTACAACAATATCTTACTGGAGTAAAGGATTTAATAAATTATAAGGTTATAAATTATGAGATGCACCCAGGTCATGCATCTCTCCATTTAGCGCATCACTGATTTAAGCAGTATATCAGATGCAAAAAAAAACATTAACTTATTATCAGAATTATTATTATTTATCTGTTATTCGTTTTGTCATTTTGTGTTATTATGTCTTCACAATGAATGACAATAATATAATTTATATTATTATTATTCGAACAACAGTTGAATTTTCAATCATAGAATATAATATGAGAATTCTCTATAGTTTTTCATGAATACGAATCCCATTTATATATTAAATGTCTAATGACATACACAATAAACCCTTTATATATATTATATATTATTCTAATAGAGAATTCATATGAAGTACGCGACAAAAAAATTATTGTCTTTTTATTTTTATAATGAGATTAAATGTAACAGAATTTTGCATTTGCTATGAAATGAAAGCTTAAATGTGAAAAAATGATTTTTATGAATACAATCAAAATAAATAACAAATAACAAAAAAAGAGTTAAAGTTATGACAAATAACGGTCAAAAGAGATTATTTTCGCAGATATGATAGGAATGAATGAATGGGCTTATTCTGTAAGTTATAAATAAATAAAAATACAAAAAATTCTCATCAATTTTCCGATTAAATTGTCTGAAAGTATGCTATTTATTGTCTAGAAGTTAGAGAATTTATGGGTTCAATCAAAATAGTCTAAGCCCTGGAATAACCTGTTCTGTCTGCTGCTATAGGCACTGTCTAGGTCTGTTTACGTAGGCAAATATATCAAATCATCATGGAATAATTCTGAATATATTTCATGCCATTAATATAATATAAATTCTATTCGACAATTGTATTAATTCTAAAAAATTCTGTAATAATTCTATAAAAGAAAACTTAATTATCAAAACTACCGGAAACATCTCCTGTTCAGTAAACTTGGCAATGTTCAAAATTAATTTTAAGAATTACTACTGAGAGAGAAGCAACAAATTATTTGATAGTTTTAATAATATTTTCCTTAATTACAATAATTACAACTTCTTTGAGAAGAATCAAAGTTTATATTACGGAATAAAACTGTCAGTTAATGAAAAAATATTGTCGAGAATATTGTGTAAAAAATCCATTTCTTAACTGATAGTTAGCAATGGGTCAGAGATGCGGACGAAATGTACTTGTTTGAGAAAACATTTATTATAAAAATTTAATTCACTATATTTCTGATAGCTTATAAAATCATAAATCTTAATCTCTGAAATACATTATTATTATTATTATTATTATTATTATTATTATTATAATGTTTTAAAATTAAAAATCTGATCAAAATCCTTCAAAATTAACATTTAGTAAAATAGCAGAAAAATAAAGAAAATAAAATCACCTTGTTATACTGTACAGTCCATGTAGAATATATTATAGAATAACTTTAATAATTAATTCTAAAATCATTATAATTTAAAATTGAATGAAAAATAAAATTTTAACAGAACATTGATTGATAGCATGCAGATTTTAAAAGTTATTATTTTTAAATAATTACTTTAAGATTGTTGTGTTGTCAATAAAATTTTTATTAAATTTTTATATTCAATAGGAATAACAATTTTTTTAAAAATAATTTTCATTTTTTATTCGAGTGCAAAATATTATTATAGAATTATAATCAAGAAAAATGAAAATGCACAATTATAGATATATTTATTCCCACTTTATTTTAATGAATTAAAAGTTAAATAAAGCTATTCATTTATTTTTTGTTTGCGAATGGTTAACACTATTTTAGTTGACTTTTCATTCAAGATATGAAAGGGTGAAAATATTTTGTATGATTTTAGTTGAATTGATCTTTGATTAGTTATCTTTTTTACTAACAGAGTTTTAATCAGATCAAACTATTTGACTAATCAAAGGTCAATTGACCCAACCCGTGGAAAAACAACACATAACAACCTTTCTGTGTTTGC
>JAQFXN010002152.1:0-13308 GCA_034693365.1 Liacarus xylariae
ATCAAAGCATTAGAAAAATCTAATATCTAATTAAATGCTTTTAATCTGATTGAAGACTCGTATAAAACTTTCAAAATCTGAAATATTATCAGAAAAATTTACAAAATTATTGAAATCTAACTCAGATTTAAATAATTTTATAGAGAAATCGAAAACCGACTCAGATCTTGCATATTCTCCCTTAACATCAGTTAATATTGAAAGAAGTTTTGGTTATCAGAGACATTTATGCCTACGTAAACCAAATTTAAGTTTTGAAACTTTGAAAAAGATTCTCATAATTCAATTTAATTCTGATATAATATAAGCAATCATTTATAATGTAATCATTATTAATAAAAATAAATTGACATTATTTGTGAACAGTAGTCTAGAGTAACTTTTTAATTTAAGAGAAATTGCAGACTGTCAATTTTACGTAAGTCAAAAAACTCTATAAAGCAATTTAATTGGTTTTTTGATCAGGATATAATATTAAGTGATTTCCAAGCTTGATCAAATCAGGAGAGGTAAAGAGTAAAATCGCTGATCCATAATGAGTGCCTATTTTGAGTCAAAGAAGTGCCTATTTTGGGCCTAAATTCATAAAATTTGTATAGAATTGGGTATATTTTAACAGGAATTAGACGAAACTTGATGTAATTTAATAGAATTTAAAAAGAATATGACATAACAATTATGATAAGAATTTATGTTAAATCTGTTAAATTACATCAAATTCTGTCAGTTTTTCGTCAACATATGCTCAATTCTAATATATCTAATTCTGTAAGAATTTCAACTGAAACTTTACAGGATTCTTCAAAGGAATATTCTGTATTTCAGAGGAAACATAATCTTCCGGGAATTGTGCCATAAGTTCTATTATTTAATAGTTTGTATTAATTGTTGAAAATAAAAAATAGATGACATTTGTAGAGAGCATCGGTCATTCACCGATATTTGTTTTTTATTATTAATTATCACATTTTTGTGCTAAAATTAACCCAGTTATCTATTTTAAAAATGCGAAATGAATTCTTTAAATAAACTCTGATTTACGCAAATTACATGAACTACTTGTTTGCATAAAAGGGTTCTTATCTAAGAAACTATAATATGATTCCTAATTAGAGTTAAGAGAAAAGTCTTGTTTACCACAAATCGAGTCCAAAGCCAAATGATTCGTAACTAATTAGTAATTAGAATCATATTCTCATTAAAGAATATACGAAAATATTTCAAATCTATCATTAGTTGTGCTAAAGTTTTAGTTTTAAACGCACAAAAAAAAATCTCATTAATAATCCAAATATAAGTCTAAACTTTATTCGTTAAGAATCTCTTTTAAACTCTCTTTAATATCTTATTTAATGCATTTTTCCTTTTGCTTATCTATTATTTTTTTTATTTAAAAAAAATCTGATATAAAGAGAGGATAAGTAGAATAATTAGGAAGTCATTAGTCGTGACGATCAATAAGTGCTTTATAATACATTCCAATCCGATTCTTAGTTCAATCAATCAATTAATCTTTATTTTAATAAAAATCAAAAATATATGAAATTCAAGAATTTTTGACATTTTCTATAAATACAGTATATTATAGACTTGAGTTATCAATGGAGATATCATTAATTTTTTGTGTGAATTTTCATTTTTATTGCTTTACTTTTAGAGTTACTTGAATTGCGTGAATAGTGAACATAACTGAAGAGTTAGTCCTTTGCTTATACTCTAAGCCAGAGTTCCTTATATTCTCTTATCGTAAACTACTTTTTTAATTCTCTTGAGTAGTGAGAGAAGAGCACCGGTATGTAGATATAAACCGTATTCTATATATTGTGCGTTACTTTTATACAAATTATGTGTCAGTCATTGATTTATTGTCAGTCTATTTAATGTTATTATTTTCTTTCACTTCTCTAAACACAAAAATACTTCGTATCTAAAAGTCAACGAAATCTCTTTTTTAAGAGTATTTCCACAAAACAGATATTGTGTTTTGTGTGCAAAACATGCGAAAACAAAACTTATTCACAGCTTTAAACAGAATAAAGTGTTCTTCACTTTCATTAGACCATAAGATCTGCTTTTGTTGTTAAACAACAACAGACTTATAAAAAAGAAAACAATTCTGGAAAAAGACTTAATCGACCCTTAAGTTAGGTATTCTTATTTGGAAACAGTTTTCAATATTTAATCAAATAAATCAACTATTTTACACATATTTAAAATGTATTTCACTGTTATTAGCTTATCCTGAGGGTCCATAAGCAGAATAGGGGCAAAAATCAGAATATTTCGGTAAAATACTACCAATGGGTGCCCATTCTACCCATTCTTAATTGTGACGGAGGACAGGACTGATCTAAAGGCAAAAATCGATCTTATTTTGGTTAAAATATATTAGGGATGGGCAAAGACCATAAAGTTAGGGGGTATAGGGTACTGATAAGAGCCTCAAAGTCACAGAAGAGTAGCGGTGGTGAGTACCTTTTCAATGGTAAAATAGGGGGGATTTGTCATTTTTCGGAGACAGGGGGTATTTTGGTAATACCCCCTCCCCATTGCCCATCCCTAAAATATATTGTAATTGTTCAGGTTAAATGTTGGTACCCCTGTCGGTGATTACGGAGGCATTAAAGTAGCTATAATCTTATCCCCTTCTCTCCAGAATTGTATAATTTAATTCAATATTAATCTAAACATTTGGACAAATCTTTAGAAAATAAATAAAATTTATTTATTAATAATTATAACATTAAATAAAATAATTTTTTACATAAAAATTGAATACAATTGTATTGAATGACAAATAAATAACTGTTCAAAAAGAATAAAAATCTACAAATAATATTAAATTAACTAATGATTTATGAATTGATCAAATGGTCACAACTAATGTCTGCATTGTATTCCGTTATAACTTATTAGTTAAAGGCTTTATTACAAGTGACCACTGATTTATTAATAAAGAACAATTAAAACAAATGTTTCAATTGGCAACTCATTGGAGCCCATTTAATGGGTCAGAAATTATATTTAGTATCAGTTGTAACCAGTGGTAAATTTTTAAATGAATATAATTTGTCCAATAATTGAATGGTTTAAATGACAGAATAGAGAGACATATTTACAAACAATTATTGATTATACAACAACAGTGGTCAGGTATATATACACTTAATCACAGATATAGTATCAATAGATTAGTGTTTTATAAGTTTTGTTCGCAAAGGATTTCAAACATTTTTTCACACAATTACTGTAAATAGAATTTGAAAAATTATTACAATTTTGGAAAACATTTGCTTAATATAACTCGAATTTGTTCTCAAAATTATTTAATAGAACTTTATTTAAAAACTTATTTGGTCTGCAATGAAGGGGTTTAGCGCCTGGAGGTTCCAAAGATATTATTCATCATTAGGTCGATCAAGAATTCAGGAGATTTACGACAAAATTAAAACTTTTTGGATTGTTTTGCTTATATTTAGGAATTGGTTGAAGAAAAATCACAGAAAGACTATTCCTGTTCTTCCAAATCCCTGACAGTTCTTTGCGACCGATTCTTGCAATAGTCTATGGAAAGCGATTGCAATAATAGGCAACTTTTGATTTGTACTCCAAAGAGAAGTATTAAATTGACTTTTGATACAATTTATAGGATTCAAAATACTTGTTATAATTTAGAATAAATTTCTTAGAATTTTAAGCATCACTTGAATTATGACTAAATATATCTAACCTTAGTTAAGGTGGGGTTATGTCATATATCACAGGGGCTTTGAAGCTGAAACCCCTTTGTGTTTATCTGAAATTTAGGCAAAAATATTATTGTTCTGTTGGAGACAATGACAGCCACAACCGGTGGGACATTGATCTGACTGTGCGAACCAATTCAACATATGAACGGTGTGTCCGCCGTGACCGCAGACCACACAATGGTTGACAGCGCCGCGCACTGGCATTCGACAAATGGCACAATAAAGTGACGGTTTCTTACAGTAACTACAATTGGGTGCCCGACATGTGTTGTATTGTTTCTCACAAAAACGATATTTACATTCAGTGACAAAATCTACGCCACAATGAAATAGTTGTGTTTGACTGACATTCAGACAACTTTTGAGAATAAGCGCCCGCTTTTCCAGGAGTTGCCACTGATATAGGATATCGGCGTATATTTGTTTGTAACAGTCGTACAAACACAGCAGCTTTGGCTCTAACATCCTGTCCAACAAAAGTATTGATTGTATTTTAATTGGCATTAAATTGCTTTAAACCCATACTTAATATTGTTTTCATGCGCTTCGAGTTCTAATTGTTCACAAAAACTGTCGCAACGATTGTTTGCTAAACCAGTAATCATTGCTTCACTTTCGGCAAAGTCTGACCAACTGTTAGATCGGGTTCTCTTCAGACTTTCTACAGCAGAGACTAAAACATTAAAATTAAAACAATTAAAATCACATCAAATTAATTACTGTAGTTATAAATAAAAATCGTACTGAGATTCCAATCCCCATAAGTCTCCGGAGTATTGGGTAAAGCCATAGTTGAGCCCACTGTATGGTACGGAGAATTTCCGGGCTTTTTAGACAAAAATATTTTTAAAATTAGATTTAATACAAAAATCAATTTATAACTCAAAAGAAAAAAGAATCCAAACATAAAATGCAGATAAAGTAAGGCTTTGGTCGGGAATAACAAAAACTCATTAAAAACAATATAAAGTCAAACAATATTTAAAAATTGTTTCCATACCTTCAATACCTCTAAGACCTTCAATAATCTCAAAGAGATGTAAAGCTAATAGAGAGTCAAGAGATTTGGGAAAAACATTATTTGAGAAAAGCATTGAATAAAGAAAGCGATTATCAAATACATTGACAGACATTGAATACAACAACTGTTGGACTAATACGAACCGAATTATTGCCACTTCCGGGTTGGGATGTCTTTTGTGGTAACTTTACTTTCGTGTCTGTCATATGGAAAGTACAGGCGAGCATTGCAGCCGTCTGTATGTCATTGCACTTGAGAACCGAGTGATCAATGCTATTACCGGTAGTTATAAGAGATGTAAAATTCAAATAAAATAATTTTCTATTAATGATTTGACTCTTACAGGGATTGAATCATTTTTTTGCCGAAGGGGTGTAAAGGCCACGGCGTTTCCATTAGATTGGTATTGTTTAAACTTCTCAAATATATTTCTGCGCTTAACTTCACTAAATTCCAAGTCTGACATAAGTCTCTTCGACCCAGAGTTGAGGCCACTTTGGCATTGGTCTCACACATCGACACAATATCGCCGTTTGTGTCTAAAACATAATTTTCGGCTAATGTTCTACTAATGGGTAGTAAACCGGACACAGAAAACACAAAAACAGGTCCACAATTATTGCTGTGGTGTTTGGGCGACGCACCGGTCTTTACGTCCAAATGATTGCGTCGTTTTGTTTTATATCGTTTGCGTTTAGAGGAATCGAAATAAAATGATGAAATGGACGGAACGGCGTCTACGCTTGGATTGGACGGAGACGTGCGGTAATGAGTGGAAAGATATGCAGATAATGCACTCAAAGACCGAGGCGTGAACTCTGTCGGTGCGTTCATTTGTTCCAAATGCGGCGGTCGTCCGAAACAGACTAAAAGCTCTCCCGAACAGAATCGGGCGCCAGAAGTACGAGGAAAGGGTACGGAAGCGTCTAAATAACTGCCGTAATGATGACTGGGCAGAAGGTCTATGAGTGTGGGCGCAGCTGTGGGTAGAGATGAGGGAATAGTTCCGGTCAGGCGTTCCAGTGTTGCGATGAATTGTCTGAGACAGGGCTCCAGACATGTGCGGTTACGCTTCACCTGAAGGAAAGCAGTGGTTTGTAATACTCTTAAGAGCTCTTTCTTCACTTCATCGGAAGGAGCGGTCGAACCGTTGAGGAAACTGAAGTGCGGCGCCACGTGATTGGGATATCCGGCCGGGAATGTCATCTTCAGTCGACACGATATAGAAGTGGTGGCCGTTATTACACAAACCCTTTTACTGGCATTCAGTTCTTCGATTTGAACGTTAGGTATATTTACGTTAATTAAAGAGAATTCTTGAGTTAAATTAGGAACTAATGAATTGACCGGAGTTTCCGGTGTTTGTGGTTTCTTAACATCCGAGTCATGCGAAGACATTTTTGTCGGTTCCGAAACCGTTTTGAGTGTCGTTTGATTGAGATCTAGTGTTGTCGGCCTTTGAGGTGCACTCGAATCGGTTCCGTCAGTAGAATCGGTCGAACTTTGGTTATCATTGATGTCATCGCTGGCGAAGTCGAATGAATTGACACAATTGTCTTCGTTGTGTAGAGTCAGGAGCTATGAGTGAATGTGATTGTGTTAAATATGTGAATGTTTTCATTTATTGAAATGATTTTGATTTAAATTATTAATGACCTGTGAGTCGACCTTCCATACGCGTAGGCTATTGTCCTTTGACCACGTGATCAATTCATATTCGTTGCTATTCTTGTTATGCCAACCGAAGTCCAATACAACATCCAAATGACCCACAAATGAATGGAGTGGTTGTTCGAAGCAGTCCATTGACCACATCCACAACGAATTGTTTTCACCCGTTCGGCGCAATTGAGGCACTAATGCTGTTATCAATCCATTGCCAAAAGGCTTTACAAAATAGAGATTAGAATTAAAATTAATTTCAATAAAAGAAAACTTAATTAATTAAATAAAATGATTGAATACCGTAAACCTCGCCCTCCAAACGGGTAAACCTGTGGTCAAAATAATATCCGGTTTTCCTTTAGATGTCGTTAAATCCCAAAACTATAAGACAAAACAACTAAATGCGCATTCAATGCAATAACTAATCCTCTATCGAAGCCATGCATACCCTGACTGTCCCGTCTTGACTACACGTAGCGAATTGAGAGCCGATATTTGGATTCCAATCCAAACCATTAATTTTAGACAAATGAGCGGTAATGTAATGAATAGGAGTATTGTTTTTGCGTTTATCCCATACCCTGACGTCCCCCTCATGACTGGTGGCCAACATATTCTCATTCACTTTAGACCACTTCACTTGTGTGGCGCCGGCGACTGAACTCATAGATACGATTGGCTTCCGGTGGTCTCTGATGTCCCAAATATGCATATTATTGTCATAGGAAGCCGTGGCCAATGAGTTCACGTCATTGTATGACCAGTTAAGGTCTGTTATGGTCCGCGTGTGACCTCTCAGTGTCACCATTTGTGTGTCCTTTCCATTAATGTTTCCATTGCTCGCATCGGAAGCGGTGGCCGAAGCTATTGATTGCGAGAAAAATGAGGTCAAGTTTTGTTGATTTTCTTTCAATTTTATCAAAAATATTAACCGCTTTTGACGTTTGCGTCGATGTTATAGATTTGAACCGTTTGTGCGTTAGTTATGGCCAACAAATTACTGTCTAATGGATTGAATTCAGTGGCCGTTGAGTCCCATTTGGTCTCCCGTTTGATACGAATGTCTATTACTTCGGGTTTATTGCAGTTAATCAAAGACACGGATCGACGAGAAGAGAGAGCACAGCGACCGTCAATACTAACGGCCAGACATACGGCCTATACGTCGGCGAAGAGGGAAATGAATTTTTAGACAATCAATGGCTAGAAGTGATGGAAAGACACGTCCATTACCTGAAGGTCTTTATGTTCGGCAATCAGTTGTGATGTCGACCAACGGGAAGCCATTATCTCCACTCCTTTGAGCACTGGATTTGTTGATCCAATTGACTGGAGTTTAAGTGGACTTTAATTACTGAATAAACAAAAGATTAAGATTTGATAAAAAAATATCAATAGTTTTACAAAACGTTATTTAATGACGGAATCAATACATCGATTGTCCGGCAATTGAAAAGACATGCGCTTTGGCTCTGACTCTCAATTGGGTTCAGTCTATGAATGGGTTAAACCTGTGATTCAGTCAACACTTTTAGTGCCTTTTAATGGATTGAATCATACATTATATGCATTCATGGCTTATATAATAGGACTGAATGTCAGCCAATATTTACGTCTGTTTTATGTAAACACTATTCGAATTAAAGCGCGAATTCATATGTCTTTCGATTGAATCGATTTGTTTTGAAATTTTGTGGATTTAAGACAATTAAGAGTTTATTGAATAGAAAATGAGTGGAAAACGGAATAAAAACAATAAGAAATTGAATGAAAACCGAAACAAAGCTTTGGATTATTTAATGTCTTGTGATTTGAGTGAAAGTGAGAGCAAAAGTGATTCCATTCGAAGCAAATTATTTCAATTGAATGCAAACAGAGATGTCTTCAAATCGGAGGAAGAGTTCAATGCAGTCAAACACCAATTGATGACCGAATTGAACGATGAAATGGACAGAAGTGACGGAAAGAACACGTTTTTGAGTCAAATAATGGTGAGAACGGCTGTGAGTGAAGGACAGGAGGAGTCGCCGTTCCATACATTTGAATCGCAATTATATCACTTAAATGGCCAACAGTTGTGCCGTCAATTGAATCTAAAGCCCAGGAGTGGACCAATAGATGACTCAAACGATTGTCGAGTCATTGGAATCGTTATGAATAGCAAAGACTCGAATGACATCAATACTAATGAAAGCACTGGTTTGGGAACGAGTGCTCAGAATTCTGGGACACATTTGAGTGATAATCGAAGCGAGAGATCGGCTAAAAGTTTATTGGAAAGAGTCGGCTCTTATAAGAAGAATATTTTCGGTTTGTATTTGGTTTTTATGTAAATATATTTAATTAATTTTCTATTTAATACAGGCGTCAAACGAACGACTAGTGCTTCAGATGAACCGAATAAATGTTTGGAAACGAGACCTCAAATTGGAATAAATCGATCCAATTCTCTGACCTCATCTCCGACTCGGGTTTCGGGAATTTTTAAAACAAATTCACCAAAAGATAAAACAAATAACAGAACCGAAGAAATGCCTCCAAAACACCGGTTTATAACAGGATTTGAGAAGAAACTCGTGGATGACGTGAAAAGTGGATCAATTGATTTGTCAAAAGCACGGAATGTATTGAAACAAATACGACAGCCGTTTGTGAATCCGTTGAAAATGAGTGAAGAACAGGACGTGAATC
Source organism: Liacarus xylariae (assembly GCA_034693365.1). Taxonomy (NCBI): domain Eukaryota; kingdom Metazoa; phylum Arthropoda; class Arachnida; order Sarcoptiformes; family Liacaridae; genus Liacarus; species Liacarus xylariae. The sequence continues at coordinate 9,127 of JAQFXN010002152.1, forward strand.
CACACCTAAAGAATATCGACCCCAATATGATTGCGACGATTGAAAACGAAATTATTTCTGCTTTGGAACCGATTGAGTGGTCAGACGTCGCGGGTTTGGGGTTCGCGAAGAATAAGATCAAAGAAATTGCAATTTTCCCACTCCTGAGACCCGATCTGTTCAGAGGTTTACGTAAACCACCAAAAGGTTTGTAAATATTGTTTAATTTTATTTATCAAATAATTATTCAATTGTTTTGCACTATTGCACAGGTATTCTACTGTTCGGTCCGCCGGGAACTGGAAAGACATTGATTGGCAAATGTATTGCAACGCAAACGAAGTCGACTTTCTTTTCAATAACAGTGTCGGCGCTCAACAGTAAATGGATAGGAGAGGGAGAAAAGATGATTAGAGCCATGTTTGGAGTGGCGCGCAGTCGACAGCCGGCGGTTATATTCATCGATGAAATCGATTCACTGCTCAAAAGTCGCTGTGAGTCCGAACACGAGTCCTCCCGAAGAATGAAAACTGAATTCTTGGCTCAATTCGAAGGCGTGGCCACAGATTCCAACGATAGACTATTGATAGTCGGGGCCACTAATCGGCCCCAAGAGTTGGACGACGCGGCGCGAAGACGACTCACTGCTAGACTGTATATACGACTCCCACACGTTAAGGCGCGACAACAACTCATTCGAAATCTCATTAAATCGTCAAAACATTGTTTGAGTGCCGAACAAATCGATGATTTGGCCGAAAAAACTGACGGCTATTCCGGCGCCGATATATCCAACTTATGCTATGAGTCGGCGATGCAAGCGGTCAGAGATCTGGCCCTCGATTTGTCATTCGATGCAATGCGTGAAACCAATTGTGAGAAAATCAATGAAATAAACGAACAGCAGATCCGAGACATTAGTTATGAAGACTTTATTAAAGGATTAGATTTCGTGAAACCCAGTGTTAGTAAAGAAGACCTAAATATATTCGAAGAATGGAATCATATGTTCGGCACAAATGATAGCAATAAATAATTTGTTTAATAGATTTTTCTCTAATTTTGTTATTGAATTAAATTCACCCTTTGTTTTGAATATTCTTTGTGTAGAAAATAAATTAATATTTGGAAAATATTTTGTAATAAATTCTGAAATGAATTACTTTTGTCTTTAAATAATAAAAATTAACTTTAATTGTATTTCAATTATTTTATTATTTATAAGAAATTAAAAATCCATACAATAGTGGAATAAATGAGAGCAAAAGCTTATTTCGACATTAGTTTCACTGAATTTGAATGTTTCCAAAGTTGGCTCTATATCGACGACACCATACGGCCAACCATTTAATATCTCTCAAAGACTTTCCTTCCGGTAGTTTCAGAACTACTTCTGCGTTTCGATAGACTTTCTTCAGTGGTTTTGTGGACCCGTTCTCGTCGGGTACTATAAAACCGGTTGTGTCGGGTGTTTTAGAATTTCCTGCCCAAAAGTAGGCGTCGGGTGCCGTTCCGTCATAGTTCAGGTTCTTTATTCTTATAGTCCTTAATTGAGGATCACTTAAAACAGCGAATACCTGTCCACTGAGGCCATGAGAATAGGTTGGAAATTCACCCAAAAACTCATCTGAAGTATCCGTCAATATCTGACTATTGGTTGCATTTATTAAACAAATAACAAATATTACGAATATTTTCATATTTTTAAGTTTTAAATCAGATTTTCAGTTCAGTTCTTTGCTTTGATTTCTATTCTCTATAAATCTTATCCAAAAATATTTATTGCATTCGATTTTGTTTAACAAAAGTTTTTTAACAAAACTTTTATTTTTTTATAAAATAGCAAAAACTTGTTTGCGAGAAAATTTTAGATTTAAGTTTCACTTATGCTTTGATATACTGACGTGTTATTGAAAGTTATGTTTTTCATCATTGAATTTGGGACGAAATCTGATCATAAAATCCGATAAAATTCTTAGTTTTAATAAATAAATATGAAATATAATTGATTGCAATCGAAGTTTTGTTGTGCACAGGATTTAGGTTTTGAGAGAATATTATGAAAGCTATAAAATAACATTAATATTTCGATATATCCCTTAAAGCAAAATTTTGTAACACCAGTTAAACGAGACATAAGACAAGGTCTGACAATAGCATAAAAATCAGACTTAAGGACAAAACAGTACTGCAATTGATTCCATTCGTCGATTTAAAGTATGATTTCCATAAAAAACAACATTTCATATTTAGTTGTGATTAAATTAAAAAATTTAGATAATTTGAGTAGAGATCGCCCCTTCATATGGTTATGCACTTCACACGAATCGTTTCTGAATTTAATTGTCTCAATCGGAGTGAACCCAACAAATAATTTCATATAAAACTGAGTCACTGTTTCGTTAATATCTAGTTATTATATAGCAATGGACAATGGGAGGGGTATAGCCAAAATGGCTCTCTGTCTCCGAAAAATGACCAAAATACCCCCCAGCATATTGGGCCTTCTATATCCCTGATAGCTATCAATAGTAGACATACGGAGATTATCAAGGTAGAGTGAGGAATAGGTTTGTGCAAAGATAGTAAAAAAGGATAAAGATACAAATGGCAGTTAGATCCAGGGTCATTTTGGAATGAGTGAACAGTTTGTGCCATTTATTCCTATAGTTATGTCAACACAAGAATAATGTTATAATTTTTAGAAATTCTTTTTTAAAACTTTTTATTAAACATAAATTAATTAATTGAATGGAAGAATGTTTTCGTTCGAAATATTTTATTAAAATATCTTTGAATTCATTTGAATCACAACTTCTGTTCCAATCGTTTCAATCATTTAATGTCAATATTCTGTTCGATAACTGAATCCATTCATTGAATCCACTGTTAGTCTGAATCATCGGTTGTGTTCATCGATGTATTGATCAGTCGATGACATTCGATGTGTTGTCTCAATGTGTGTGTTGTGGGACAGGCCCTCCCGCCCGCTCTGTCCCCGTCCGCCCGTCTGGTTTGGGCGGACGCCTCATCGCCTCTACAAGAACTGACACTTCTTGGAGGCGATTACTAAAAAAGATTTGGGCTTTACTCCTCCTCTTCTGCTGACCCCTCCCATTCCAAGTAGCATGGTGATATAGCCTAGGTTATTTCTGTAATGCCTTTGTCCAAACATATCCGATTCAGTCCCACCGCCCGCCCAATCACCACAACAGGGACTGACACTTCCTGTTGTGGCGATTACTGATCGGATGCCCTGATTCTCTTCTCTCTCACGACTATTCTCTCTCATCTCCCTCTCCCCAATTACCATGCTCAATATACTCTAAATCTTGTTTTGGTGCTGAAAACTTTCCGGTGATTTCTTCGTTCCGTTTATACCATTCAGAGGATCTGAAATTCTTTGAATCAATTACTCTAACGATTGCTTTAATTTCATAACAATTTTATTTTTTAATTCTTAACAAAATTTTGAAAATTTATTTAATAAATTATTTCTATTGTTATAGTAATAGTGAATTGAATTTATTTTTGGTCATTATTTTTAGTTAAGTTGTGATCAAACTCTACCCAATCATAGGTTAGGTTTAATTGTAAGTCAATTAACAAAATTCTAGTTCAGATCAAATAAAGAATGACTTTTCTTCATATGAAGTGATGAATTAATTTTTATGTGATTTTTCAAATCAGAAATTCAGGTGAAATACTAAAAAATTCAAATTTACCAATTATTTAAATGTTCCTGTCCAAAATACCCATCCTATACCCCTCTGTGACTTTGAGGCTCTTATCAGTACCCTAGACCCCTTGTGACTTTGAGTTCATTGTCCATCCCTATTATATATTCAAGTGATTTTTGGACATGGCATGTCTCGTTTCGTTTACAAACTCTTTGAGAATTTATTGGGTTTTTAAACCTATTTTAGTATTATATCCCATAAAATTAAAATATAAATACAAGAATATTGTTATAAATATCAAGAAATTTAAATATAGTTATGGGTGATTTCTGTTTTGTCCGAAAAAATCTAAAAAATCAATTCAAAATTATTGTTATCTTCAATTAGACTAAATAATAGCCCATTAATACCAAGATAGTAATTAGATATACAAAAAATATATTAAATTTATAGCCTCTTATACTATACTTCGTTTATGAACTTATAATTTCCAATAAAACTAAATCTCAAATTTGGTTAAACT
>JAQFXN010002153.1:0-13306 GCA_034693365.1 Liacarus xylariae
TGAAACTTGATCTAATTTTTTAAGTTTTGTTTCCATAATCCGTGTTCAGTGATACTAACCATTGAGTAAAGTCTTCCCAACATAAAAAGCAAATTGTGCTCAAATGATGAAGCAATGAAGCAATGAAGCAATGAAGCAGTCATTTTAGAATTTTTGTCTTATAAGATCACCCACAACGTGTCAGGACAAATTTTCATTACTAATTTCTCAACACTTATATTACCTTAAGAACATAATAGCAAAATGTGTCTAAGATAAACCAGAAATAACAAATTTGTTGTAATAACATCCGAGTTGTGCTAATTGATTCATTTTAATGAATTACCAGTTGAACTTTCACATATTAAGACAAAATAATGACAAATAAATGATTTTGGAAAATAAGGCTAGAACTGTTTATTGTCCTGGTTCTGATATCTTCGACATTTTAAAAGATATTGCGAAGAAATTTTTTAAAAAGATTCTTTAATATATAGATAACGAATTAATCAAAACATATTATATTTTAAAACATGTTTTGACTTTTTATAGCAAGATGAATTTGGTGCAAATAAAGTGTTGTAACCCTCTGTAGTTATACTGAAAACAGATGTGAATTTGAAATAAACTAACAAAGTATCTGTTTTTCACTCTTTATGATCGCCCAGTGCTGCCGCCTTTGCCTCTTCCCATCTCGTTCTAACGATAGCCGCCTGTGCTTTTCGAACTGCACCTCCACTTTGCGATTCTTGACCAGGGTCTGGAACTGCCTGTTCCATATATGAAGCAAGAAAACAAAATAGAAATTCATCTTGAACGAGTAGATCATCAGTATTTCATATTGGACTTGTAGTTTGATTGTACTATAATTTTTATATAAAGTTCAAGAGATTTATCAATGAATTTATATATTTTACTAATAGTCAACTTTAAAGTTGTTTATATACTATATTACAAATTCATTCAGATATCTCATGAACTTTATATGAATATTATAGAGCAATCAAACTGCAAGTTGAAGATGAAGTACTGCACGATTGGTATTTCTAGTTTATTTTCTTGACTACAAATATATTTCTAAATGCACTTTTTGAATGCATCAAGATAAGTTATCTAGCATTTATTATCAGTAAATTTATTTTCTTCGAATTTAAAATTATTTATCTGGTATTTCATTAATGATTACTAATGAATCAGAGTTTTCTCAATGGAATCCGACTGCGAACCAGTCTCTGGACTTGTGATGATTTTCTAAACCCAACCCAACCCTGACCGAAACTAACCTAGCCAAATCCGCCTAACCCAGAACAAATTATTGATGTGTAACCCAACCCGGACCCGTTGCTAACCAATTACAACCCGCCCAACCCAACACAAATTATTAAAAACTCAATTGGACCCGTTAATTGTTTTGTTGCCAAACTAGATGAAACTATAGATTTTTTAATTAACATAGTTAATTAATGAAAGCTCAATTTTTAATAAATGATGTATTAATTCTTTATATTTTACATTTTTTGTAAACATTTGTTTAGCAGTTCTTCAAAATACTTTTGATTTTAAATTTTATGTCAACCATTGCTAGAGTGACTAATTCATATGTATTTCATCCTGGACAAAGACAAAAATGATCTGCCAAATACTGGACATTAGAGATTATTGTAGTGTGTGCATAAATTAAGAGATAACATAGCTTCTGTGATACAGTAATGAAACCCTTTTAAATTAATTATGCTGTATATACTGTATATTAAGTTAAATTATTTTTCTAAACAAAATATTCTCTACTCCCGGACAATTCAAATGTTACTAGACCTTAATTGCCGGCGCTATAAATACAACAATACTTTAGATTTATATTTAAATTAATTGAATTTATTCTTAACCAATCATTGATTAGAGTAAACTATTTTTTCAAACTGTAATGAATAAAGAGCGGAAGAAAAAGGACAACAATTGGCTATTTTGCGCGAGTTTAAGAATTTTAATTGATTTCTACAGTATTTTTATATATTGGAACACCAATTAAGCAATTGATTCAATTTCTAATAGTTTTAATTGAATAAATGCCTAAAGCTATAAGATAATTCTGTGATTTTGAGCTGAATTATTTATTTAAAAATTAAAACTAGTATTTTGTCTAGAATTTCTGCAAAAATTAATAAAAATATAAGTTAATAGGAGTTGTTTTAAAGATATTTTTAAAAATCTAATTTATTATTTTATTTTAATTCAAATTAATATTAATTTGTTCAATACCAAAACATGACCAATATGTACAATAATTTAATTTTTATTTATTATAAAAACTTGATATGTATTAGAAATTGAATCAATTGCTTAATTGGTGTTTCAATATATAAAAATATTGTAGAATTAGAAATCAATTAAAATCCTTAAACTCACGCAAAATAGCCAATTGTTGTCCTCTTTCTTCGGCTCTTTAGTAATTAATTAAGTAAAGATTTGTCAAATGATTGTTATTAACATTCAATGGAAATAATAGATTTTGAAAGATTTTATGAAACATATTATTTTGCTTTGGATAACAATTCTTTGGCGATAATAATCCTCTGTATTTGTGCCGTTCGGTCATAGATCTGGAATACCTTTGCGTCTCTCAATAGTTTTTCCACCGGATATTCACTATTAAAACCGGTGCCACCGAAGATCTGTATGGCATCGGAGGCGCGCATTTGGCAATCGATGCCCAATACGTGTTCTTAAGCCCATTGTCGGACACCCAACAGGCTCTCTGAACAGCCAATCGCGCCGTCTCTATACTGATGGCCATATCGGCTAACATAAACTGAATGGCCTGGTGTTTATGTATGGGTACTCCAAACGTATACCTTTCGAATGTCCATTTGGTCGCCTCATTGAAGACCCGCTGCACTAATCCTACAGCACCGGAACCAGCGATGACACGGGTCTGATCGAAGCCACTCATTGATATCATAAAACCCATACCATCTTCACCCAAAACATTCTCCTTAGAAATGACTACATTCTCGAAGTTAACACTTCTTGTGTCTGTACACCTCTGATCTATTTTATACTCCTTAGGCCCGACCACAACCCCTGGACTATTGGCTTCAACAATAAAACCGGTCAAAGCCTTATTCACAGGTGTTATCAGTGCCGGTTCGAACCAACACAAAGAACCAATTGGCCACTCCCGCATTGTTGATCCACTTTTTCTGTCCATTTAGAACATAGTCTCCGTCCCTATTTTTGATAGATTTGCACTGAATGCCTGCTATATCACTGCCAGCGCCCGGTTCTATCACACCGGGACTTCTTTATCTGTCATTCGACTCAAATATTCTCTTTTTTGTTCCTCATTTCCAAACAATATGACCGGTGCCAGTGGTAAAGCAGGCCCTGAGATAATTGAGGCGATACCCGTACAACCATACATAAGGGCCTCGACTGGAATGGATGTCAACACAACAGTTAGACTAAAAACTAAATCATTAAGTAATACATAAAACAATTGGACCAAACCATACCTATAAGAGAGCCATCAGACGAAGTAAGCCCAGGGCTGCCGTATTTTATGGGCACAATCAGATTGGTCAGTCCCAGTTGGTGTGCCTTTTTGACAATATCCCGGGGAAATTCTGCTGTCTTATCGTAATGATAGGCCTTTGGAATAATCTCATCTTTGGTCAACTTTATGGCTGTCTTGCAATGAATTTTGTTCTGAAGTCAATTCAAAGCCAAAACCAGTTTTATTACTTCGTATTTGTATTTTATGTATTAAAGATTTATTATTTTTTGAAATATATTTATTAATAAATTCGAAATAATTTATAAAAAAATATACACTAAAAAGTTATATTCTTAAAGCTATGAAATATTTAATGATAAATATTTATAGATTAAAATTTTTTACTTCTTGTAATAAATATTGACATAAAATCAATGATAAAATTAACGCTCTTTTAATCATTAAATCCATCGAAAACTAAATGCATTCGTTAACAAAAGACTTTTAAAAGAACTCTTTCTTAATGTGTGAATTATTATTATTACGAGAATTAAAGAAATCTTCATATTGGTCAAGGTCAGTCCGCAATTATCATTTAAGACTGGTTAGGTTATGATATATTTAGTTTAAAATTAAGTTTTGCTCTAAAACAATTGCTTTTAATGAAGACTTTTAATAATTAAATTTATGAAAAAAACAATTTCTAAATAATTACACGGAACAAATTTTCTTAGTTCATGTAAAATATAAATTGAAAAAATATAAAAAAATTAAACAAAACAAATTATTAGAAGAATATATTAAACACTTATAAATTAATCACAAAAACACAATTACTGGTATATTTTCTCATAAATAGGAGGGCCTGTAATAGAAGCTGTGTATAAATGAAGAGTTGCATGCTCATTCTAATTGTGCTAAAAATTTTGGAAAAAATTATAATTTTTGATTAAATGTGTTTATTGTTTATACGATATTTTCGTTTAGTTTGTTTATAAAGTCGATTAAAACTTATTGTATGTCTAATGTGAATGAATGTGTAAACAATAAAATTATAAATTAATTTAATTCAATTCAATTGCCGGCAAATGTTTGAACGATTTGACAATTTTTGAATTATAGTTAATTTAAATGTAAATAATAAGAAATTGTGTTCTTCCACAAAGAGTCTATACTTTTGTATTTTCAAAAATAGTATTTATGTTTTTAACCAAATTATCTATTTTTCACTTCTATTCAAACGATCGATTGAACTATTCCTAACTTTAGAGATAGTTTTCTGGCATATAATCGGCGATACATTCTTTGCTTAAAGAGAAAAATTTTTAGTCCTTATATTTAATGCACTTTTTTGTGCCAATAAATTGACAGCAATTTGAATAATTAAAGAAATTGATGAAAATGTGAATCAATTGTTTGATTGGATCATAACTTTTCAATCATTCAATCATTTGAATTAAGTGCTCATTCTTTTTCATTTCTCTGTCCAAACATTGAATCAGTTGTTTGTGTTCTTCCTTTAACTTATGGATCGCCTGAATGGCCGAAACTAATATCTCAATATTCGGTGTTCTCTTTCCCGTTTGATTCCGGGTCTTCAGAGCTGGCAATTCATTCAATAATACAGAAAATGACTTCTTTTGATTGCACCGACGTTTCCGTTCCTTTTCATTCGCATCCAAACGATGTCTATCCCAAGTCCGACCCTTTATCTCCACTCCATCTGTCTGTTCGTCGCCAGACATCGTTCGGCTGTTGTCGTCGTTTTCGGCATTCAATTCACTTAACTTTTGACTCGTATTTACTGTTTGTTTAGTTTTGCTTTTATGACTCACTTTATGAGTGTTTAGACGTTTGAGTGAATTAAAGCTCATTTTGCAATCAATAAAATTACATTTAAATAGTTTATTGCCATTTGTATGAGCCCTTGTATGTGGAGTGGCATAAGTTCGGCCTCTTTTAGAGCCAATAATTCTTTTTGCCATTATATCAGTTTTAAGCCGATTATCACTTTTCGGATCAATCAATACGTATTGCATTGAAATAGGCTTTAGTGTCGGAATATTATCTTTAATTTGACAATTAATTGTCCGCTTCTTTGGAACCGATAGTCTCTGTTGTGTCCGAAGACTACTCCCATCGCAAGCATTCATTTGTGGTTCAATTTTAACTCGTGTTTCAATCAATTGATTCGGATTCGAGTCTTCATTCAAATCGATTTCAATTTGATTTGAATTGTGTTTACAAATAATCACTTTATTCTTCGTTTCCATCACTTTTGGCCATTCAGTAGTACTCGTGTTGTCTTCGTTGGGCTTAAGAAGCGATTTGTATTCGGTTTCCAATAAATTGATAACAATTTTATTATTAATAATTGGATTACATTTGCAATTATGGCTCAAATTTAGTAAACATTTTCGATAACTATTTAATAGTTTTAAATAATTTTGCGATTCTTTCAAAAGTATTTCATTGCTTTGAGTCAACTCTTCCAACAAATCATTTATTGATATTTTAGACATATTTCTGATTCAATTGAGTGCACAAAAGAAATACTAAGTGTTTATAATAATGGAAACCAAATTCATTACATATCATAGAAAGTATTGAATCAATTGATTAAATAAATTTTGAAAAAAATACATTCATTTCATTGTTTTGTTTGTCTTATGGTTTGTAAACATTGAAAACTAAATGTATTCACAAAATACGTAATCAAAACTATATTTCAATGTTTAATAAATTGATAATAAGTTTCTTTGAAGTTCTTTGAATTTAAACTAAATTATTATTTTATAATTTATAAAATATGAGAAAATATTGTTTACTATATATTAATCAAAGTGTTTGCTTTAAAATAGCTTAGGATTCAATTGAATTTGTATTAATTAGAGAATGAAATGATTATTTGTGCCCTATTTTAAGTAAATTTGGCCAAAAAAAATCATTTAAACCAACTTAAACGTCACTATCATTACTATAAATGTCTTCATTTCTTATATTTTATTCGTTTTTACGATAAACATAATTATGAACTCTTTTCTGGTGTTGGAAGCGCTGATACCAGTTCTTGAACAGTCGATCGCAGCCGAAGATTTGACAAATCCACAGCTTTTTAGTCTTTCCAGTCTTTATATATTGTGATAACTTCTGTGGCGTAAGTGTTTTAGGAACACTTGTATTGTAAGGGTTGGATAGAAATGGCCTGTTGTGAGTCAACATATGGCTGTTTAGACTCAGTTCAGTGCTGAACATCATTTGACAGTCACTGAAATTACAGACAAATAAACAGTTTTGTTGTAACTCTGAGTGGCCGTCGGCTCCGGAAGTGTGCGATAAGTCTGACATCATTTGTGCGAATTGTGTTAACGGAATAGTGTTATCCAAGTCTTCATCGCTTATGTCTTCATTCAATTGGTTTAATTCATTTTGAGTGAAACATATTTTGCTTCCATTGCTTTCAATGATCACATCTGTTGGTATGACTTCATCTGTTGGTTCGCTTTTCACAACAGTCTGTCTCTCATTTAAATCAATCGTTTCATAAGTAATAGACATTGAAGTGGAGGGAGAAGTGGCCGAAGCGCTAAACACACGTTTAGAGGAATGGCATGTGATTTGAGTCGACGATTGATTCATTTGTTCCATTGAAACGTCAGGTGTTTGTTGTCTAACATTAGGATTAATTAATGTTTCATTTTCTTCATTCAATGCTTTCTGTTTTAAATTCAATTCCTTTCTAGTCTTCAATGTCTGCAACACTTCTGCCATTTGTTTGTCTTTACTCATTGTCTCAATCGGTGGCGCATTTAAGCCATTAATGCAATTGTATTCCTCTTCTAATGAATTGATGAGAAAGTATTTGCTCTTATTTTGATTGCAATCACATTTGGATTTAAAACTTAATAAATATTTTCTATAGATTTCTAACAATTGATTCAATTTTTGACACTTTTTTAATTCATTCCGGAGTTTATTATTTTCTTCTTTAATCCCTTCAAACCATTCATTCATCAATACTTCGGCCATAATTGGACTAAATTGTGGACAAATATATATATAATTAGTTGAATATTAAGTAAATTATATCTAAAATCAATTTTAATACAAAATAACTTATTATTTATTTTGTTATCAAATGTTTTGAATTCAAAATTCAACACCAAATCTATGATTAAGTGTTTGTTATTCACAAAATACGTAAACAAATGATTGTTAAATACAGTATTTTTATTCATTTGTTTGTGTTTTAAAACAAAAAATAATTTTTTAAATTAAAAAATGACAAAAAAATACTAATTTATATAAATTGTTTAATTATTAAATAAAACTTATTATTTAATTAAAATAATTAACTTATATATCATTGGATTTGATTATAGTGTCCCTCAATATATAGTTTTCATTGACTTTATGTAAATATTTTCAAAATTAAAATCTCTTTATATTTGAGTTGAGTTTTGATTTATAAAAATTTGCATTTTTTCAAAATCAAAAATCTTAATAAAGTTATTAAAACAAAAAGTTGTAAACAATTTAATTAATATTATTAAAAGCGTATGAATAACAGGATTGAAGACATGGACGCAGAACTGTGTGAAACAGTGATCCCAACTATTGAGGACTGCGAGCACGTGATGGACATAATGTGTGAGACAGTGGTTGACCACAGCTATTGTGTTAACGATAACGAAGAATATAAGCTATTATTAGTTAATTATAATGACTTGAAGTCCGATTACAGTGAATGCAAACGAGTGTTCAAATCAATTGAAGACAAATTGATTTGTTTTATCAATGAATGCGTTTGCGATTCAATTATAAAAAGCGTACAAAAGGAAGAGATCTTTAAATTGTTGGACAAATTCAATAAAATTATTAATAAAACGATTTTTGATGAAACGACTGACACAACTGTTGACAATAGAAATGTTAAAACAAAACAAAAGACTAAAAACAAATCTAGAAATGAGACCAAAAACAGGAAAACAATAGTTGAGAATAAGAACAATACAATTGACATAAGTTTAGACAAAAGTGGAGACAAAGAGCAAAACTCTGGTCAATGTTTGCCAATAATAACAGTAAATCCCAAACAATATCTGCAAATCGTTGGCAATCAATCGACACAACTATTGATTGTCGATCCGAACCAGTCGTCAGTCAATGCGTTGATTGACTCGACAACCGCTTCATCGGTGACCACAACAACCAAACCATCCAATGATCAAAAGTCTGGACCTCTTCTGGTGGAAAATAAGGCCAACGTTTTGGACAAATACCTAAATAATGTGAATTATAATTTCGATTATATGCCGGGCGTTCCCAAACAGTATGTGTGCAAAGAGTGCGGACGAGTGTTTCCCAACAGTAAAAAGCGTACAAATCATCAAAGATGTCATAAAAAACAGGAACAAAATTATATTTATTGTCAACACTTGTACTGTAAAAAACGGTTCATATCTGAAGACGCGTTCAATAAACATATGAATAAACATTTGGGAATTGAGTCCACAAGTGATGCCAAAGGAGACAATAATGAGGAAGAAGTGGAGAGTTATTTCAAGAAGAAGAACAAAAACAAACAATATATGTGCGAATGGAGTGGTTGTGCACAGATGTTTGCGTTGCCTTCACTGCGTAAACAGCACTACAATGGCGTCCATTTGCAGATCAAACGCCACGACTGTATGATTCCCGGCTGTAAACGACAGTTCGTTAAGAAATACGACTTGGAATCACACATCGGTGTCGACCACGGCTTCAAATTCTATAAATGCGATTGGAGTGGATGTGGACAGCAGTTCTGGTCGCGAACACTACTGGCCAGACATCACTCGCTCATGCATTTGAAGATTAAAAAGTTTAAGTGCGATGAGTGCACCGAATCCTTCTCTAATAGACTCAAACTGGACGTACATAAGTGTAAAGAACACAATGCCATCAAACGATTTGCTTGTGATTGGATTGACTGTCAGTTCACTACAAATATTAACAAATGTCTGATCGAACACAAGCGCACACATACGGGAGAGAAGCCACACCACTGTCTGTGGCCCGGATGTGATAAGAGTTTTACTCATAGTTATAGTCTCACGACTCACACCCGCATACATACCGGAGAGAAGCCATTCAAATGCGATCAAATCGATTGTCACAAAGAGTTCCGCTATTGGAATGATTTGCGACAACACAAGAGAAAAATCCATTCAAACACTACTTGATTTGCTTTTTCTCAATATTTTTGTTTTTGTGTTTAATTCTGATTTAAAAACATTATTATATAATAAATACAATTAAATAAATATATTAATTAGGGTTTACTGTAATTATCACAAACTTAGTCATTGGTTATTAAAGCTTTTTTTAGATAAAAATACATGTCTTAATCACTGGTGATAAACCATACCTCAAACAATTTACCAGTGGTTGTGATTGTTCGGAACCCTTATATTGAATGCCAAAATATTAAAAGAATATTTAAAGTAATTTCATTTTATTATTTATTCTAAATTTCTTAATTTTAGGCAATTTTCTTATCATTTCGTCGGAAAATTCAGTTTTTGTTGTATTTAAGTAAAGGTATCGAAGATGAGATAGTTTTGACAAATAATTGAATGCTATTTGAGTTATGTTTGCAATAAAAATATCTAAATATTGAAGTTTTGTTAAGTATTTATCAATTGATTCAAAGAACGAGTCATTTATAACACAATTATCGTTCTGTAGATTAAGTGTTAAATGTGTTAATTGTTTGCATTCACTCAATGATTGGCACAAGAATTCGAACTCAAAGTCTTCCGATTTACTGATATTCACTTCCAATCGTTTTATTTGTTTTAAATATCTATTTATTGTTTCAATTATTTCCAAAAACTCTTTACTATTCGTAGAGAAAGTCAACGAAAAACTATTCAATTTATGACAATTGACTCCAATTTGTTTCAATTGTTCACCGATTATGACATTTGAATCATTGCTATTATAATCGAAGCGTAGCTTCAAATCAATTAATCCAATCATTTGTTTCAATCCATTCATTAGACAATTGACGCCAATTTGATCAACACTTTCATCGACCCTAACATTAATGGCTTTAATACTGTTTTTATTCATTTCGACAATTGATTTAAATCTATTCAAGTCTTCAGTTCTGTACTTAAACTCAAATTTCTTCAATTGTTTAATAGAAAACATATTTTCTTCACTAAATGTATTCAATGAAAGGCACGACATATTAATTGTGTTTAAATGTTTGCATAATTTTAACTTATTTTGCAGTGAATTAGTGTTCGCAACGATTGATAGTATTTTCAATTGAGGGGCAAATCTATGGAAAAACTTGTCGATTGTTCGGTCATTAAAGTGCATAAAATTGCAATGAATTTCATTCAAATTCAGACAATATTTTATGATTAAATCAAACATTTGTTCACTGTTTGCAAAATAACAGTTGAATTCAATGCAATTAATGTTTCGACACTTTTGTAGTATTGACTCAAATATAGTCAAATCGAGTGAATATCGAAATGTAATTCTTCGCCGAAATCGTAAATTCGACCAAATATTCGGATTAATATAGAGTTTGTATTGCTTTTGATGAACACATCGTTTGTATTGTTTTGATAGACATTCGTAACGAAACGAGTCTTCAAATGACAGATAACTTAATAACTCTTCGCACAAGTCGTCGCCAAATCTGTCGAAACAGTCTTTACTATAGATTTTAGACATTATTGAACTCAAAAACTAATAAACGAATTGAACACAAATGCTATCATATATTGAATTCTCAAATCAATGAACAAAATATGCAACAAATTTGAAAAATGAGTTAATATTTATTATAAATACTAAATAAAAGTCTTATAAAAATTAATTGATTTAATATTTAATCCAAGGGTTAAATATAAAGTTAACAAACAATTATTTACAAATTGTGTCATTTTATTTTTGACTCATTTTGAAGCCAATGTAATAAAAGAAGCTAGTATAAATATATGCTGACATTAAATGCTGTTGTTTATGTTTGAATAGTCATATGCTCAATTCTAAAATAGTTACAAGCAGGTGTCCAAGGAATAAAATTTTTAACTTAAAAATCAGAATATCCAAAAAAATATATTCCTCGACATTTTGTGAGCTATTTGTTTACGTGTTATTTTATAAGATTTTAGACCCTTCCTAAGGTTTTTATAATTTAAAGGAGGGTAATGTAAGATATAAAAACATACTGTATATCACTATAAAAACAAACTATTCATAAATTACTTAAGACTTAAATTCTGTTAATATAAGCCGAGAATATTAATACAAGGGATGAGGAAAAGAAAAAATTTAGGATGGTATCAGTATTCCGGCCTATGACGTCACAAATTTTGAACAAAAGGGTCTAATGGAGGATATTTTGCAATCGTGAAATTCTTGCAAGATTTAATTAAAAATGCTTAATTTAGCATAATTTCGACTAATTCTGTAAGAATTTAACAGAATTTAGGAAAATAATGATGGATTATGTAATTTAACAGAATTTGACGACAAAATTTGATAAAATTCTGTTATTTTTCGAAGAATTTAATTGAATATTCCTAATATTATCAATATATACAGTACATTTTTCAGAATGTTCTCAAAATTGTAATGGGGTTACCTCGCGAACGAAGTAGGGGTTATCGAACAAAATCACAATTCCGGGCTATACTCCCTTTCCCCATCCCTGAGCTTAAACATTAAATTTACTTACCTGTACTATTATTATTTTGATAGAGCTTCATAAAAGTTAACTACTCATAAATGAAAGTAAAAATAATGTTCACAATATTTTAGTCAAAAATCTCTTCATGCAACTATTCATTTATTTTTGTTTACAAAGAGTTATTATTATTAAAAGTGATTAATGATCCAGTATAGATGATTTTAGTTGACTTGATTTGTCTGATTTTTCTTTTAAACGGATATTTGACTAAAATATCCCGAATGGGGAAAATCACTTTCCCGGTTATGACTTTAATTAAGTTGTGATATTTTTAGATCTAGTGATGAGCACAGGCTAGAAACCAAGGACCTCACGAGCCTAGGCTCAAAATATTTCGAGACTGGCCCTCGTTAATTTGTGTGAGAATGGGCCTGGGCCTGGAGGCCCGCAAAACGCCTAGAGCATTGCCGTTTTAGATCAATTAATACATCAATCATTGGTAGAGAAATATACAAACATTATTCAACATTAAAAGTATTAAACTATTGTCTGTTGTATTTGATTCAAAGCAATTGACAAACATTTACCAAAACCTTTAAATATTGAAATTTTTGGTAAATGTTTGCCAATATCTATGAAATCAACACCGAATCCAAATAGAGGTCCAATAAGTGTTATTAAAGTTAAGACAACGTAAAGATTGTATTACATTAAGACATAAAACATATTCTATTGTAATATTAATACAACAGAAGTAATGTAATGACGACTCTTCTGTGAACAGTCCTCCACAAAGACATTGTCTACAATAGAGCCAAACCAGTTTCAAACTCAACATTGCATATAATAGCAAAAGTGCACCCTCACAATAAACACCAGGCGCTTCGGCGGCCCCGCGCAGAGGCGCTTATACGCTGAGCGCCGAGTGTCACACACGACTCAAATGTGATGTTTTTTCAGAATATTTAGGGAACAATATATGGAAGTAAATAAAGTTAATAACACTTCTAAAGCCATTGGATTATCTCTATGCAAGAGAAAACCCCATCTATGAGTGAAGATTTCAAATAAGCGCACACTTAATGCAAAACAAAACTCATATCAAAAAATGTCTTAATCTTTTGTTGACAAATATAACT
>JAQFXN010002154.1:0-13306 GCA_034693365.1 Liacarus xylariae
ATAATAATAAACAAATAACATAAACAATGAAAACATATATCAAGTTAAGCGCACTTTTTACTAATACTTTTTGTCTATAACTAATGTTTAAGAAGTACGATTTTAAACTTTCGCACTTCAATTACATAACATATAATGTAACATACAGTATGTTTTAGGAAAAGGTCACATGATATATACGCATACATAGATAAGTATAAATGGAGATATAAACAACTTTGATATTTTCTCATATGGCAACATTAAGACATACAAATGCGTATTGCGGTGTTGTTTTTTAATAGCTATTTCAAAAAATTTTATATTAATTTTTTTAATTTTTAATTTTTAAATAACTGATAATAATTATTTTATTCAATGTAAATTACTGAATGTTTTTGATGTATTTGTGCATTTAAAACATATTAAAAGTGCTAATAATCTAATCAATTGTATATTTTTAAAATACAAAAATGCCAACAACTATATCAGCTCATTCGAATCCAACTCGTCTAGGTCAACTACTTTCATTAAAACCCCAGCATGTTTATCCTAAGATATTACATGCGATTCGAGTTTGTGTAAACAAAAGAGAAGACTTGGAGAAAATGAAAGTGAGCTTGATAGATGAAATGGAGATAGTTGAGAAATTGGAACATGAACATAAGCGAGATAAACTTAAACTGACGGCACTAGAATGTGTGCTAATAGTTAGTGGTGGTGTGGCTTGTTTTATACCTGGAATAGGGTGGGCTGTGCAGGGTGCTATATTAGCTGGCAATGCGGCTGTGGTTAGTGGTGTTCACAGATGTGATACAAATGCAGAACATGAAATTAACGAGATAATTCAACAAGTCAACAATAAAATAAGCGATTCTGTCTCATTCACTAATATGGTTATTGATGAGAAAGCGAAAATAGATCAAATACGCTCAAGTTTAATTGATGAAGGTCATGTGATTAATGACAATCATGCATGTAATATTTTGGTAATGGATATGCTCATGGAATTCCTTGAGCATCCAATGATCCGTCCACCAGAAGGGACTAAAGTTGATTTGGACAATGATAAAACTTCGAATATTAATAAAGGTCTACTTAATTCAATAGATATACATGCTATTGTAGAGAAAGCAACTTGGACATTTGGTGAGAAAATACTCGGCGAATTAGATTTCTCGCCCGTTGTGTTACACAACCTGTTCGCCGGGGCTCATATATTGGGTCTGACAATTAATATTTACCAATTCGTTGAAACCTGTTTAAAGTCAGAGAAGGCGCCTGGAATAATTGAGCACTATATTGAAATTCTGGACGAGGGGCAGAAATCTTTACAGTTTTTCATTAGCATGCTCAATTATTTTCGCGATTATATAATCCACGAGACTATTAATAGAAATGGATCCGAAGTAGATTTAGAAATTACCGATTTTTCAGCACAATATGAACAGAGTTTGAATGCTTTGAGGGCCGAACTAGCAAGACACAACGAAAAATTCGCTGATCATTTGACACTGGATCAATTAGCAACAGATGCAGTTGTAACGGAAATGCCTGCACTACCACTCACTGATAATCAAGTGCAACATGAGATAAATTATCTAAAAATAGATGAAAACAGCGATAAAGTTGAAAATGGGATCAATGACTCGATTGTGTCGGAACAAAACAATGAGACGCATAACAATGTTAATTGTGAACTCTCAATACTACATGCTAATGCAGAGGATTTGGGGCTAATTAGAAGTGCACTTCAGGTGGTGCTAAGAAACACTAATCACGCTATTTTCTATTTCGGCCAAGTCTTTAGAAGTACCTTCAGATTAAATGCGGCCAACAATGAGGTGGAAAGTGACGAGATATTTGATGGAAAGGATTTAAGCGAAGCTTTTGATGAAAGTGAATATGTGATAATATAATTGTTGAAATTGTCCAATGCCAATTAATAGACTATATACAGTAGGCTAGAGTACTGGACAAGAATTTATTTACAAGAACACTTTCACACTGAAGGATTCATAAATTGAGAAATATATCATTTCATTAGTGAACTTATTTTATAAATAAATATCTAAATATTCAAGTTGAAACTTTCTGAGGGCTACAAATAATCATTCGATAAATGAAATACTTTTGAAAGAATAGGAAATATGTGATTGTATTTTTTAAAAAATATTAATATGAATTGCAGTATAAAATTTATATAAATTATATAATGTACAATGATTTCTATTGCTCTGATTTGTTTAAAGATGGGCAGCGGTGACCAATGAGAATATAACTAAAATAAACCCCTTCATGCGAAGAAGAAACATGCAAGATTGATTAGCAGTCACTGGCAGTTTTGCGTTAAAGTACAGTGTTTTTTCCGAATATTCTGTGGAATGCTGTCTAAATTCTTAGAGAATAACAGTTTTTCTTGTATCACAAGTACTTTTATTCTATTATAAATTACTTTTAATATTTTAACTTTAAATGTTTAGACAAATATGTTTACTGTTTTATGCATTTAATTGATATTCAAATATGTTGATTTTAAATTTAAATAAAATGAGGATTATTTGATTGTATGAAAGAACTTTATTCAATAAATAAACTAATAAATTAGTTAAATATTTTATTTTCTTATTAACCATTAATACATTAAACTTTGCCGGTATATATAAATTTTAAAAGACACTGTTTTTGTGTTTAAGTAAATAATAATCGAAATTTACAGATTTATAAATCTCCGATCTCTTGAATCAACACGGTTACTATATTGTGAAAACTGAAATTGCTATCCTTCTATTAAACTAATCCAGTTGCTTAATTGCTACAATATACTGTATTTGAGAGCTAATTTTGAGAAACGACACATAACCCTATGGGCTGCATAAGCATAAGTATTTCACTGCATAGCACCTCTCATCTGACTGACTATAAAAAGCTTTTAAAGCCAAAGCCTAAGCTAAGCATTGCTGGTAAGTGAGAGGCATTGCAGTGAAGTGCACTACATTTTAAGTGTCGTTTCTCAAAATTATACTGTATATTTATATGCTTGCGAATATATATTTTAATATTCTTCTGAATGCAGTATTTAGTCATTTCGCCAAAACTATAAATTACAACAGTGCATTTTTTTCTCATATATAAAACTAAATTATGAATTAACTGAATATTTTTACTAATGATATCCCATTATTTGACAGGTTCTAGCAAGCAATTATTCTATTTAATTAATAGTTTTGGTGCAATGACTAAATACTAAATACTCTATTCAAAAGAATATTAAAAATTAAACATTTGTGAAAAAATATGCACATATTCATTCTGGATATATAAGGTGTGCAAATTGAGAATACCAAAGCTGTACATATTATTGAACAATGAAATTCAAATATTAGATATAGTTAAATTTTAATTAATTTGTAGATATAAAATGTGTTTCTTGGTTTAGAGCAGATTAAATATGCTGGCCTATTGAATTTCATCACTTTGGGATAATAAAAATAACTTAGTGTGGAAATAACAATAATAATACTAAGAAGAAACTTATGTTATAACAGAAGAACAATATTATATACAGTAATAGCAGGGATCGCCAAATTCGGCCGATTCAGAAGGGTATACAGGGAGGGTAATTTAAGAAAATTTTCCCAAAATACAAGGGGTATACCAAATCTCAAGATATGAAAAATGCACATGGTGGTGTTAAAAATACATTTTTTTGGTTGCTGCTCAAAATGTCCGGGGGCATTTTGCAAATTATCAAATTCAGGGGTGTATTAAGAATATGCCACATCATTGGCTACCTCTGAGTTATATTTACAAGATGTAGGTTTAATATGAAGTTTTGAATTTTAAAATAATCTGTTATGAATTGCTTGCAATTGTTGTTCATTCATTTCATGAATGCCTTTTGTACCTTTCTGAATAGGTGTAGCTCCCGAATGCTATGTGTCAAGTACTCGAAGCATTGAGTCCCCCTCGATCTATAGTGTGTTTGATAAGTCCATTCTCATTGTTAAAATGTCGCGATAGGCTATTTAGTGCTATTTTCATACTTACGAAACCAACACTTAATTAGGAAAAAAGCACTAAATAGCCTATCGCGCGTTGTTGACTATGGGGATGGACTTATCAAACACACTAGAACAACTGACAGCTCATTGCTAGAATTTAAAGTGAGAACAATGGACTTTTTGAAAAAGCATCAGCAATGAGACATCTCCTGCTGATCTCGAATCTGCAACCCTTCAACCAATGTATTCAGTGATCATTTTCGCCGAAAGAGTCGCAGAACATTTATCCACCATTTCAACTACATCAATTCTTTATTTGCTTTATAATTCATTATTAACATAAGACTAAGTGTTCAATATCCTTCTCCAAGTTTATTCTTACATTTATTTATTATTATATTTTATTTTCATTTATTTTTTTATTGTTAATTAAACTTTTTTGTAAAGAACGTCAGCTTTAGAACAATACTTAAGAGCAATAACACTCACAATGAGTAGACCTGTACGGACCAGTATAAGTGGTGATTTTTTGCATTCTGAACCATAAGTGACACCATAAGATGCAATTAGGCAAAATCCTAGGGTGCGCCTTCAAGCCTAGATGATATTTTTTTAGGGAATTATTTTCTAAATTTTCACAATTTAACAGATTGTACAATCGTCTTGAATTAGTATAACTGACAATATATATTTGTAAAGCCTATGAAGTGATGAATCGAAGGACATATGAGAGAGATCTGACCACTCACTTCGGTGCCAAGTACCGCAGAGGAATAATTTAGGTAAAAATAGATTCCTGATAATAAATGCTTTCCAAATATATGTATATAGGTTGTATTATTTTTAGATGATTGTATAACCTTTTAAGCTATGAAAATTTATAGAATTAAACCATAAAATTTATTACCTAGGCTTGCTAGCGTAGCCTTAGATTTTGCCCATTTACATCTTTTGATGTCACTAATTGAACAGGATGCAAAAAAACGCAATATTTACTGGCCACTACGGGTCTACTCATTGTCAGTAAACCTCACAAATATATTATTACATTAAGAGTTGTGTTGAGGTAAAAGTGCTTAGAAGTAACTTATATATAAGTTCAACATAAGGTTTAATATTTGATTTAAAAGTTTTAAAAATACTAAAATTAGTCCTTATATAGGACATTGTGTATACGAACAAAGCAACTGAGTATAAATAAATTATTTATCTGTCGGAAACAATAAAACCTGGACTGTATATAAATTATAAGTTCATTTATATATCAGCTGAACTTATATAACATTTGAATTTCATAGTTCAAGTTTACTCTAATTAATAATCACAAGTTGCAATTACAGAATTAAAGATTATTTGGAAATTTACAAATTAAGCAACATTATATAAATAGGTGAATTTTATTTCAAATTGTATTATAAAAATTTAAAATATTTGTAATTTTAAAAGAAATAATTGTAAAATGTATTCAAGTTTGATAATCGCTTTATTCTGTATTGGATTCAGTTTCATTAATTGTGCAAGTCTTCCTCCAGGTCCAAATCCGTGTAGCATTCTCTATCTTGGCTGCAACAGTTTATACAGTATGTTTCAATTTATTGTAGAAATTTTAATTCATAATTTAGATTTAATTTTCTTTAATTAATTTATTTTTAACCCTATTACTTTATTTAACAAATTGTCATGGTATTTTATTTTTGCTTTGTCAAAGGCTCTTAAATGAAGATTTAATCTTATATCAGAGGTAGCCAGTGTCAAAAGAGTTAGAGAGGGATATAGAGGCGGGGGTATTTTTGTCAAAAAGTAAGGGAGTACAATTTTTTCTAAACTTAAAAAAACAGAATCGTTAAGGTAAAATAAAAATTTATCACTGCCAAAAAGTAAGGAGGTATTTTGCAAAAAAAATTATTTTTATCCAATTAATATGGATAAGACTTTTAAGAATTTTATTCAAATCGTTAAAATATTTTCCATTATCATTAAAAGATTATAAATAAAATGTTGCAATATTATTCTAGGTGAATTCACTTTGGCTCACATTTTGGACAATTCTGATTTGATTATTGCGATCGATGACATACTACACCCTCCGCTCATTACATTAGATCTTCTAAATACAACTACAGCACTTGTACTAGGTGATTTGGTAAATGAATTAAATTTGAGTGTTGGCTCCATTGGAGCAGTCAATTCCGCAACTCTGACTGATTTCGCCAATAAGGCGCTGCAGATTATATCCCTATTTAAGTTGGAATTACAAGACTTCGTTGATGGCGTCCAACATTCGGGAGAAGCGCCCGCTCTGTCCGCTGCTACAGAGCTGTTACAGTTTATATTTCAAGTGTTTGGCAATATTCAAAATCAATTAAGTAGCTTGACACTTACTGGTCCTATTCAAGCACAGGTGAACCAGGTAATTCAAGGGTCTGTTCAAGTTAACACTATAATCACTAGTACTCAACTAATTGCTGCTTAATATACTGTCAAGAATTGTGTGACTAATATAATTGTATTAAATATTACTAATTTTGATAAATAAAATTATTCCTGATTAAAATCTTATTTAATATCTGTCTCCGACTTGTGAGAGATTTTTTTTGAAAAACGACACACAATATGTATACTTCACTGCAATGTCTCTGACTTAGCAGCAATGCTAAAGCATGTGATGAAACAGCCCATCCGATTTCAAGTGCTATGCAGTGTAAATAATAATACCTTAGGCATGTGGCTTTTTTTTAAAAAAAAGCTCACAATAGATTATATTAAGTTAGACGTATTAAGCAAGTTGTGCGGAATATTAGAATGCATAACACAATTTATAATTATGTAATCACAACTTTATTTATAAGAGATGTACATTTGCATACACCAGACGTACGTTTCATTGCTATTTTGCAAGCAAATCATCAGTGGTTCATATGTGCACCGAGTCTTAGATCGGTTTGAAGAAGAAAAGTAGAGTAGAGTAGAGTTAGGCTGAGTGGGGATGAGAGGGTAGTAACAGACCATTTGGTGTTGAATTTCAAACTTCTTTCACACATTATATCAATTAATAGTGATTTACAATTTTACATCAGACATAGCTCACAAACAAAAACATTTTATATTCATATAGTTTTCAATAATTCTTCTAAAAACTTATTTATTTAGTCTTAATAAACAGTTCCCACAAATATATTTGTCAGAAAACTGTGTATTTTAAGTGATTTAATGGAAAATTAAAGTTCATTAAAAAGTTTTTAACACTCCGTCTCTTTGCAAAACGTGATTTATCAGCAAAATTATTCTAACAAACGGTCTCTGCTCTAAAACTAAAGGTTCAGAAGAGGAGAGGGATGTGGAGATAGAATAGAGAGAATGAGAGAGAAATAGAGTTGTTTAAGTGTGAGGACAGGAGACTAAATGAGAGCACAGGGATAGTTGTGTAGGAGAAGTAAAAGAATCGGAAGATTTTTGTGCTCAACTTATTTAAGTGTACTTAATATTAATTAATTTTGTCACATTTTATCTCCATTTCCACTCCTATGATCAGACGATCTAATACTAACACTTACAACAGTACTGTTTTCTGTTCAGAGTTATAGAATCGTATGGAATAATAGAATACTGTGTATTGAAATCATAATTTATTCATTTGAATAATTTGTATAAAAATTGTTTGTCTCTAAATCAGCAAAAAGTTCTCTTTAAAAATATTTTTAATTATCTTTTTTCCAAAGTTTTTAATACAAATATATAACAGAATTTATATCTTCTATGCATTTGTGATATATTAGAAATTCTTATGCATTAATAAATTTTATGTTTGCTATGAGTTATGTAACACGACTTATGTTATTCCAGATTTATGTCTGGTTTCCTCTAAACTCTTTTATTCTCTCTCTCTCTCTCCCCCCACTCTCTCTCTCCTCACTCTTCAGCTCAGGTCTCTCTTCCTCTCTCCACAATTTCTAAGTAAACCAAAAATGTTTGACTGCCTTCAAGTCATTTGATTTATATTCATGAAAGTAAGTGAATGAATGAGTATTGGAGAGAGAGAGAGAGAGAGAGAGAGAGAGAGAGAGAGAGAGAGAGAGAGAGAACTGGTGAATGAGTGATGGAATTGAAAAGAGCAGAACTATTCTTTAATAACCGAATGAAGATTTTTGAATCCAAATTGTTGAACATTTTTAATGCAAACTTTTCACGATTTTGTGCATTAACTCAAATATACTAAAGTCGACAATAAAGTAGTTTTCCTGAAGAAAAAAATATTTCATATATTGAATTCACTTTAAAGTGCTTTTTAGTGTTCACATTCAAAATGTTCCTTCTTTTCAATATATCGGTGCTCGCAATCAAATATCTTTCGACACAATTTTTGTGAACTATAAATAAGTTTTCTTCTCTTTTAGATTAAATTTATATTAAACTATTAAAATATTTTGGCTGTTCTGAAAATGTGATCCAAACGTAATTTGCCACTACCGTAATTCCACGCAAATATTAAATTTTCTAGCTTATTCTTGAAATGTTCAAAAGTGAATGAACAACAGAGCTTGTTTTTAATATTTAGTACAATTTTGTCTTTCATTTTACTAAAAGTTATAAACTTCAATATTCAGACTGCTAGTTTTCTGGAATAACTATAAAATATAGCAATATTAGAATGCAACTATCAATCATTAACACTAATAGAACCCTCCTGTTTAGGTAAGGTCTGATTTAATCCATGTAGAAAACTATTAAGAATTCCATATCAATTCTTTTAATAATTAGAATAAATTTTATCTTCATTTAAAATATAGATTTAAATTTATATTTTAAATTATTTTTATATTCTATTTATAAATGTTAGGGTATATCTTGTATTTGATGTTTGATTTTCATTCTAGATCCCATTGATAACATGCTGGGGTGGGTTATTTGCGGGGATTATTGTAATTTTGAATGAAAATTTCAACTCTCAGTCTAATGTACTTTAATTGTAAAAAGAAATTCTTTAAATGTTTGTCATTTGAATTTTTAATTTTTAAAATTAGTATTAGTAGTGATAACAGTCTTTGGAATATTTATCTCCAGTTTCACTCACTTAAGTAAACACAACATTCATATATTAGTTGTATTTTTTGGTGTTTGAATTTTTATGATAAACAGATGCTATGGAAAAGTTTTAAAAAGCTTTTACTATTATTTCAATAGATTTTTATGTTTCACATTTTTATATTACGTGTATTCGTATAACTACTAGTTATTATATCACAAAATAAACACTACTATAAAATTGCCATTAAATTCGAGATTTATTTATTATTTCAAATTATATTTCTGAATAATATTCAACAATTCATTGATTTTAAATGCAATGTTTTTTACGAGACATATCTGTATTGAAGGGCATTTATAACAAATAGCAGAATACAGTATATTATATTTTACTCAATTTGTTTAATTAATTTTGTTCGTATAGTTTTCTGATTAAAATTAATTGAATAAACTTTTATAATTAGTTAATAAATAGTATAAAAGTTGTGATATTCTCCATATGAGAGAAGAATTTTAGTTTTTAATTATTCTTAATTAACTTTCGTATTAATAGGTATACAAAACAAGAAGGCTTTTTCCTACTTCTATTGTATTATTAAAATAAAAATTAATTATAACTAAATGTAAAGAATTTTATTCCTCTTATTCATACTTTGCAAAAGTCGTGATAATATTAAAATATGAAATTCAAATTTCATACAAACATAGAATAATTTTTTTCATTAGACAGTTATTCAATAGAGACGAACAAAAAATAAAACCATTTTATTAGATTTTTTTATAAGAAAACAGTATTTTATACTTTTATTGCTATAATTTGTTTCATGTCTTTTCTTTAAACTATATATTTTTTACAATAATATTTGTTTTGTTATTTTTCAGATTTAATTTTCGAAAATAAATTCCGAATCGCATCGAGAATTCATAGAAGAATTTAAGTAAGTTTTAGTCTTATATACAGTATATCTTTTATCTTTATATATATTTTTTCATATATCTTAAATAAATTATTGTTTTTAGTGAAAGCATTATTAAATGTCTGTCAAATTTTGCAATTTATTATAAGAATATTCTTTATATATAAATATCGGATTTTATTTTCCTCTTGTGCTCTCTTATATATATATTCCACTGTACCTCTGAAAATGAAACGAAAAATTTATTAGTATTATAAGTATTTTTCAAATCTCTAAATGCGATTAATTTTATGTTTGATGTTATATAGAGTTTGATTAATACTCTTTCTTTTCCCTCTATTTTTTCTATCTTTCTCTTGGATTTAATTTACTTCAATCACACAAATAGTTGAATGAAGTGAACATAAAAACAAAGTACAGAATATTTTTTTCTTTACAATTCATATATATTTTTTCACAAGACATAAATTTCCTCTTAAAATTTGACTTTTGATGATAAAAATAAATAAATCTGAAAAATTGTTTTCGATTTGTTATCGAAAATACTATCTTTGATTTTGTTTTCTATACCGACAAAGCTTTCGTAAGTTTTTTCCCTTCATTTCTTCATTCATAGAGAATAAATATATTGAATTGAAATGATAATAATTTACAAAAACAATATATAAACTTATAATTAAAGAGTTTTATGTTTGAGGCAAAAATTCTTTAGATGGGTTTAAGCTCTTTGCACAGAGAAAACTAACATTCAATTTGCAATTCATATCATCACTCTTTCTATGCATAATATACACAGAGTTAGAGCACACATACAAATCACTTTTAATGCGATGAAATTAGTTTATAGAGAAAAAAATTGCTAATTTTTTTTAGTGAAATTATAAAAATATTTAAATGCGACTATTTTTCACACAAGAAATTGCATTCAATTTCTATATCTGTATTAATGTCTTACAATTGATGACAATTTGTATTGTGTTTAAGCGTTACTATTAAATTGATTTGACTGTATATATAAAGCTCTCGTTTCGATTGTGCACCCAATTTAATGTCTCCGGGGCTTTTTCTACGCATAAAATCATTGATTTTGCTTTTGACTAGAAATTCAATATTAAAATATGTTTAAGAATGTGTTGTTGAGAGAAGAGTGAGAGATGTGTTGTGTTGAGTCTCTGAGTTTTCTGTTCGCTATCCTCACTGTGTGTTTGGGGTTCGAAGTATTGAGTTTTAGATGGATTTGCATATACAGTACAGTATAGTACAGTACATACATGTATTTTAAATCCGATGTTTTCATTCTCATACTATCAAATATATAAAGTAAAGGACAATTATTAAAAAATCGGGGAGAGAGAGAGAGAGAGAGAGAGAGAGAGAGAGAGAGAATTATTTAATTTATCGAAACTTTTATATTTTTTGATAGCTTTGAGCAATGGATAAATTATATTCAGTGAAACAAAAAAATCTATTCACGAATTGATCTCCGAATGAAATCTATTTTTTCAATTCATAAAACCCTATTAAGGCTTAAATGTTCACACATTTTGTATTCAATTAAATGTGAGAACTAATCAATAAACGGAGTGAATAATAAAGACTACTTCTGGTAATATAAATGTGTAACTAATTTATCTTTATTTTCACATAAGAGTCCTTCAATTGCTTTATGAATTTTATTTGTTATGTGTCCTTAAAATTATTTGTTTTGCTTAATATTCTTAAAACTTTATTTCTTATTATTATAAACAATACATAGCTATAAATATTTCGATTTATTTGAAGGAATTTAATAGCAATTAATTTTAAGTTATTTATCCTTTAAACTTCAGTCAACCCTCATTATAATGAACACAATATATAATAAAATAATCGTTTAAATTCAAAAAAAAGTTATATAAGAAATATTTAAATTTTAAATTATTACTCAAATGTAATAATAATTTGATTGATTTTTAGTATAATTTTTAATTATAATAATTTACTCTACAATACATAACCGACTTAATAATATCGGGGAGAGAGAGAGAGAGAGAGATAGAGAGAGAGAGATTTTGTTTGGTAGTGAACAGGCGTATAATGACAGGCAGGCGTCGTGTCGACCGAATACCTGTTTCTCGAGTCAAACAACTGATGCTAACCTTAATTTATTCTTTCGTTTGGAGTAAAAAAAATAAGAAAATTTCTTCTCTTTTTTAAACAAAACCCATTTTCTCTATGGTGTGCATAACGGAAGGGTGTTCTGCACTTAACTGGTGTGTCATGTATTGTATGTAATTAGCGATTGGTTGCCAAATGCAAAGTCTATGACTATTCTTATTATTTAAACAAAATCTTATTTTTCAACAATACTTTGCAAAAATATGTTTATCATATAATTTAATAATAATAAGTTGAAGAATAATATTTAGAATTCTTTATATAAAAACTTTAGAAAACTAATCTTTTTCTATTATTCCTATTATTATATCTATATTTTTAGTTGAATTCATTGTCCAACAAATAAATTAAACTTTTTATATATTATTCTGAATTCTGTTGTGTTGGTTGTGCTCTCGTTATGTTTCCATTGTATTGTGTTGTGTGTGTTCTCTTCTGAACAACATCTGGACCTTTGACTCTGAAATATAAAAAAAAACTTTTAGTTCGTAACCAAAGTTAACACAAATCAGATGTCAGTATGAAATGCATTTAAAAAATGAAATAAACTTTTTTTGATGATAAGTTATCATTGATAACTAAAACGTAAGCGAAATATAACTGATTTTTTTCTATTATTGTTATTGTTGTCTAAAAAGGAGTCCTTTTAGTGAATATAAGAATAATTATTTTGGTTAACACAAAGAAATCCTTTTCGGGGTTTATCTGATATGTGTTTGTCTGTCTGTGTGTCAGATGTTTTACAAACACATTCCTCCCTAATTGGACAACGGGTTTCCTGTAATTATATTCCTGTGCCTACACTTTTGACTGAATGTTTGTTTTTATACAACACTTTTCCTTCTGTTACCGGACTATTGAATCCTTTTTTCTTCACTCCTGTGCTCCACAAATAAATTTTTACATTATTGCCTGTAATTTCTTCCCAGAACTATTAAATTTTAACTATAGCTCAATTTTTGTGTTGAAAGTAGTAAAACTCTCTTCACTTGTGAAACACATGGAAGAAAAGTTGTGCTAATATTTCACTCGCGAAACAAAACCATAACATTCTTCAAAAAGAAAAAGTTTTTTAACAAAAAAAAAATCAACTGAAAAATCACAAATCTTGTGAACATATATTATATAATACTGTTGTAGAAAGACTTTTTGTTTTGAGAAATCATTCCAATACTCCCATCGAAACCCATTTTTTATAACAACTGTTTGCGAGTGAGAGAAGAG
>JAQFXN010002155.1:0-13305 GCA_034693365.1 Liacarus xylariae
CATTATTAATGAACAATATATGGATATATTCAAACAGGAGTTAGCTAGTGGTACAATTAAAAATATCTTAAGTTTACTTCTGAGTCAACCAGTGATCCCTACCTGGGTTGAAATCCCCGGTTGTGCAGGGAGAATGTCTCCATAAAAAGGGATTGGATAAAAAAACAATTAGAGTGACATTAAATAGGCTATTCAAGTTTGTTTGAGGTACCCTAAAAGAAACTATGTTATAAACTAAGTGCTTATTCAATACAAAATTAAGAAAAATAATTAATCATTGAATTTCTACTTCATATGATTTGAAATAATTGATCGTAAATAACTTCCAACACGAAAATCCCACTCTTTTATCACCAATTCTTTCAATCAATACAATTAACTAAAATTGAAAAACAAGTTTTACTTCATTTATTAAAAATTAAAATTTTGACAATACCTTGAATTTATCGATAAACGATTTACTCGTGTTTAACGACTTGGGTATCGACTGATGAATGAATAATTGATTCAACAATTTATATGATTTATTCGATTCAGAATTAACTGATGAAGACATGAATATAACGGATAAAAACATTGAAGTCATTACAACGAATAGATAACTCCACGAGATTTTATTAATTAATGTTAAAGGTTTGAATACAATCATAAATAACAGAGTTATAGCAATACTAGAAATTGTTAACCAAAATATAAGCAAGAATTTAGACCAAAATAAAGTGTTGTATTCATTAATTTCACTATAGATTGATTGGAATGATTTAATTAAGTTTATCTTAAATCCAATTTTAGTTTTCATAATAGAATTATTAATTAACTTGATTTTGATTTTCAAATAATAGCATATTATATAAAAATAGGTGACTTGATATATGAGAATATTCATCACATAATAACACATTAATGTATACAATATTGTGTTAAGAATACCGAAAATAATAATATCTTTTAGAGTACAATAAAGAATATATGACTAAATATATAAATTGCAACAAATATCGGAATAATGTTTTCGTTATTGAATTTAATAAATTTTAAAACGAATCTAGTTCGTTTAATTAATTTTTTGGTTTGCACTTCATTTGTGAGACCAATACTATTGGCCGAAACCAAACCCGACATCATTTCAAACACTTTAAGAAATGTTGGTTTTATATGATTTTTGAAATTGTAATAATTCAATAGTTGTAAAGACATGGATAGGATTAAGAAAATATTAAGACTAAAATTATAATGAAATCTAATTCCGTAATAATGCGAGAAATCACCTAAAATTATTGCAATTTTCAGATTTTCATCGATTATTGTTAATTGAATAATAGTTTTTATCCAATGAAGAAATATTATTATAAATATTATAATAAGTGTATGTAATAAAGTTCTTCTAATTGGGTTATTATTATTCTTATTAAGACATAAACCAATTCTATACAAATGATTTTCCGCTGATTTTATAATTAATTTATTTGATAAACGATCGTTTGTATCCAATAAATTCATGGTTTTAGTGTAGAAACTCTTATTGTTTTCTTTCAATATATTAAAAGTAGAATAACTGTCATTTAAAATATGATATTTTTATATAATGTTTAAATCCGATAACAATTTTCATTTATTATATTATTTGAGAGAAAATAGAATGGAAATTCAGGAAAGTTATTTAGTTCATCATACACTTTAATTAACATGTTGAACAAAATTATAATTATTTTAATTATTATTGTAGATATTACCGTGTTTAAGAATAATAAAATAACTTTATCTAGTCTTTTTGAAGTCATTTTAGAAAACAACTATCTAATTTTAAAGTTAATTACCTGTAGTTCATACTGTATCATACGCAATGAAAAAGATTCAAGACAGAATCATTTATTCGTGTATATTCATAGCAGATTCATGAGTACACATTTTATATACAGTAACTTCAAAGGGAATAGTGTACCGTTACATTAGACTCTATCGATCAGGGATGTGGAAAGGGGGTCCAGCCCGGAATACCCCCTAGCAAAATTAGTGGTTAACATTACGTCTATGGACAGATACCCCTAAACTTTGTGACACATTGCCTGAAAACACTTTACAACTTTGACTGGGAGTTTTAGAGAATGTGCGAACGCATAAACTACATTTGAATCAAACATAGAATTTTAAATAAAAATCAAATTTTTATCATAAATTTTAAATAAAGCTCATGTAATTTATTTTTAGCTCATATTCCTTTGAAATTCATGCTTGAGGATTCGAGATTTCTGTATTAATATTAAATATTCGAGATTGATATTAAATAACTTATGCGAGCTCATATTAATGGTTCATTCATTTCCACCAAAGACTTTCCAAGAAAATTAAACATAATCTTGGGCATGGTCTAGAAATCATTAACATCATCCAGTTTAAATAAGTTTAAAACACATATTACTCGGGTCTATAATAATCAACTGTTAATATGATATTTATGTATATTTGCGTTCAATTGGTTGCTTTCTTAGACCACTTCCCGCATTAGATATTCTGCGTATACCTTTAAAGGATTACATTTTTAAAAGGATGTTCACATTTTTTGACTGATATTTGACCCTACCTCCCCTTTAATCCACAAAACCCGCATTTTTATGGTAGCTGCGACCATTGTAGTCCACATTTGGACAACCTCTCCCTTCCCCTACCTGTATGGACATCCTAATATATCTCCCCTAACATATAATTGTGTTGATTGTATATTGCAAGTTAGATAAGTACAGTTCCAATAAATCGATTGTGTAATTTATTTAAAGAAATGTCAACTTACCAGAAATGAATAAATTTTGCTTAACTTTCTTATTTATTATACGTTATCACGCTTGTTTTATGAATGTACAGTATGAATGATAAGGATGTAGAGACAAAACCCTCGCGTTCACAATTAAGAAATATAATTAATCGACCAAAATTAATGAATTTGAGGATTCCTTGACCTTCCCTTAGTTAACGGGAAAATCTTCTTATGAACAGAAATGAATTTGAATATACAATTGATCTCTTTTAATGGTCGGTCAGCTGTCCGAATCTTAATATAAACCATAGTATCCCATGGATTTTGAAGAGTTCTCCCCATTACTTACTGATTCGTCCTTGGTTATCCTTGACTTTTTAAGACCACTAATTTTCTGTTATTTCTTTATACATTTTACACAATTAAAGCATCCATCTAAAATATTTGCCATTTCCTAATCACACATTTAACTCATTTATTTCTTTTGAAGGTTTATTACATAATATTTGATACAATGAAAATTGATTGAATAACAATTGTTATAGACTTTCATTTTTAATTCGGTTACAGTTTTCAAAGATATCTAAATAGGCATTCAATCCGTCGGTTAGAATCGGATATTCATTGGAAATCCGTTTATCCGTTGAAAGTATTTTAATGACTAAATTGGAGAAACGAATGGAGAAGTAATGATTGGACAAATAGAACGGTTCCCCACATTCCTCTATGTATACAATCACATGCCATACATCAGAGAAGTGATTTTTCGGGTCATTGAATGTTTGGCCCAAAAAGTTTGAAATATCGGCGAAACTGTTTCGAGTGATTATCGCTTCTTTGCATTTATTAACAAAATATTGGATCAAATTCTGTGGCAAACCGTTTGAATATTTTTCAATTACATAGTTATTGATGTGATTTCGGGACAAACTTATCACTGATTGCATTGACTGTAAAAATTACAGAAATTCAATAATTAGTTATGAATGTTTAAACAGGTTATGAAATACAGGTATATATAAATTAAATACTTAACCAAAACATTATTGTTTTTCTTTAGGTATAGAATCTCTTTTTGCATTTTATAGTTTTCCTCACAAATTGTCTCATTTTTATTAATTAGTATTTCAATGCAATTGTGTTCTGGATTTAAGTCACAATTGAATCCACAGGTTTTGCATTCTATGTTCAAATCGATATCATATTTCACCTCCACTTCTAACTCCTGGCACTCCTTTATTGATGAGTGATGTGAGTCTTCATCGATTGGATTTGGATTTGCATTCATTTTCATTAGTAATAAATTTGATTCAAACAAATAGTAATTAAACACCGCTTATATAAAATAAATCAAAGTTATTATTTAATAATTTTCTTATTAATTTAGGCTTTAAATGAATTTATTTATTTGTTTTCTGTTTATTAATAATTGTTTTGTCCAATGGATTCAGAAAAAATAATGTTATAAACAATATTTCGTATTAAATTCTAATTTAATAAATCTCTTAATCCCTGTCCAATGCACCTGTACAGTAGTTATATTGAAGGGATTAACAACCTTATTTTTTTCAAATGCAATCTTAAATATTTGAGAGATTTTACTATCAATTAATTAATTTTATATCCAATCTATTTAAACATTTTATTACACATTTTTAATCACTATTAAAAAATAAATTTAAACAAATATTTTCTAATTCAATGACAAATTTTAAATAATATATTTATTTCATTTGATTAAACACTTAATGGGTTGTCAAACAAGTTTAAAATATTATCTCTCGTTAAATCATAGGATTATAAAATGATAAGATTTATTGTTAAAGTATTTAAAATTGCAAATCTGTAATTTGATTGCATGCCTTCAAAAGAAGTGTTGATCAGAAGTGGTCATCACGTCTTCATTCTTTACCCTTTGTTTTTGGAGTCATTTGGACCCAACTATCTCTAACTATAAGCTTAACAAAATCAAATAGATTCTAAGTTTATAAAATGGGTATATGAGAACAAAACTGTTACAGTATTGGTCACTTTGGCCTATTTCCTGTAGGGCAGACTCAGACTGTGAGCTAATTATAAAATGAATTGTTTATACTAATTGTGTTTGACTTCGCGCTTATTATTTCAAATAACAGAATATAACAATTGATTCAAAATAAAAATATTTCAAAATATAAAACCGTACTTAAATTGATTTATTTTATGCTTATTATGCTTTCAGTCATTCAATTGGCCCCGACGTTTGGTCTGAGCTCATTTATATCTACATTGACACTGCATTACACATTATTGGAAGTATATTACTCTGATCCAAATAGGGATAAACTAACATTCGTGGTCTACCTGTTGTCTTCATTGCAAACAATCTATACATTAATTGCGTTTTGGTTTGAGAACAATATGTTTATGAAAATAGCATTTTTCGCCGCAGTTTTCATTACAATTACTTGGATTCTGTGTTTAATCATTTACTTATATTATGGTTAGTATCGGGTATTAAACAAAACAAGATTTCGTTTAAAAGGATCTCGTTTTGCAAAATCATTATAAATTATTTTTGATATTTTTAATTACAATTTAGGCGAAGAAGAGATTGAAATAATTGGCAAAATTATAAAAATTGGTTTCAGAGACAAAAGGGTTTGTAGTGTTCGGGCAGTTATGTTCACCGGATTATTCGTTACATTAGCTATAAGTGAATATTCTGTTGGAATACTAAATGAAAACTAAATAAATAATTTGGTGGAAACAAATAAAATAATGAAAACTACAAAATGTAAAGTTTGATTTTCAGCAATTAGTTAAATATTTCTTGTTTTTTCTATTCAAATATTTATATTAAATGAGTTTTCATATTACATAAAAAAATGACATTTTTATCAATAATTTTTAGATTTTAAATTTCACTCATTTTCTTAGAGAAAGTCTATAAATTTTTATCAATGTTATTGAATTTTAAAAATATAATAATAGATTGTATTTTGTATACGAGCTCTCACTTTGTTATCAATATATAAATCAAAGAATCAAAATCTAATTTTACAAGAATTTCAAATTCAAACCTTTAATAACAACGACTTTTATGAAAACTTTTGCTTTTGATTAAAACGAAACGATTTTATAAAATATCAAATCCTGTGATTAGAATTTAAAGAATTTTAAAGAATTCAATTCCTATTTTGTTTCTTAATTTAAATTTCATATCTTTGGAAATCGAAAAGTTTTGGCGTTTCTGTAATTTGATTGCAGACAGGGATGGAAGAGGAGAATAGAAACCTAACTTTGGTGATGATGTTGAGCGCCTGTATTATCGCTCTGTCCATGCATTTTGTATTGTTTGAAATTATTAATGAACGCGTGGACAGAGATATCATTGCATTGATTGTATGCTTTTCATCGACAGTCCTCTCCTTATTTAGTATTTTTAGTTTTTGGTTAACAAAGGAATCGCTAAGAATTTCTTCACTCTTTACTACAATTCTTATGACAAGTGTTTGGATATATTTATTATTCTTTTATTATTTCAGTCAGTATTTTGTGTGAATATAAAGACAACAAATTTTTCTATTATTTGACTTTATTTCAGATGAGGACAGAGTTATCACAGAAACTCCAGTTATGAACACTTCTCTACGGATTGAATGGTCAAAAAGGGAAGCGATTGTCGACTCATTTCTAATGACTGTCATATCTATTGGTTCGGCAGTCTTTCAATATTCAGCAATCAAAGATTTCAATATTATTCCTCAATATAATTAAATTGCTATTAAAATATCTTTTAAAATAAATAACAAAAACTAATAAATTCTTATTTTCGACTAATGTTTGAGAAAAATTGTTATTAAAATCTTCATCTTATCATAAATTAACAAATGTCTGTTATTTTTAGGAGGAAACTGACCTGGTGAGATGTGCTGTGTTTCCTATTAATTCCTTTATTCTAGTTAATTAGGAAATGACCTAGGATTTTACAAATGATAACATTCTAGATCTCAACCGAATACTAACAATTTAATTGTACGAAATATTTTAATGCTATCGTATAAAACAATAGGATATTCCAACTCCTGCTCTACATTTTGTACCCCACTATCCATTAACATTGGCGAAAGTTTTTACACCCTTTTGATTAAAAAGTCTGCTATCTAGGATGTGCAAAGGGGGTAAAGGGTACTGCCAACAATATCACCCTGTGATTTTGACTAAGACCCCAATAAGTCACTAGCGAGATATCAGCCTTTCCCCTTTGATGCTGTTACTAAATATTGCGTAATTCTGTTCAAATTCTGGAAAAATAACAGATCTGACAGATTTCATCATAATTTTAAAAAATTTTCGATTCATTGAAATTGCGTTAAATAACATCATTTTTAATTAAATTCTGCGAGATTTTGATAATTGAAAATACCCTCCTCTGACTTCCCTATCCAAATTTTAGATACATTTGTGACGTCATAAGCCAGAGTATTCACTCCTGTCTTCGCCAAAAACAAATTACACCCTGAAATTTTTCCCTTCCCTCATCACTGATTTCAATATACAATTTTGGACCAATTCGATATACAACATACGGAGCATTAGTCTTATCGTTTTGATGCTCTTTTAAGTTGATTGTTTGCATTTTAAGAAAAAATTTTAAAAATATAATTCATTCAACTCCCCTGATCGGACTCTAATTACCCCTGAAAATTATTAATTAACATAAATAATTTCCTATTATATGTTTAATTTTTTAAAATCACTTTTATTTTTACAGCAATTATATAATCTTGATATTAATCTACAAAAATTGTTTTTATGAGATTTTATTTTCATTTCTGATCTGAATCTCATATTTTTCGTTATACATAATTCAAAACATTTTATTAGCATTTTTTATGTAATTTAATTAACGTTTCTTTTTGTTTGATTCAGATATTAATTTGTTTATTGTTTTCTAACAAAGTGTTTCAGATCTTCATATAAATTATACACAATTTTAATGATTAAAGTATAGAATAAATTAAATGTAAAATTTAATAAATTCAAAGAATTAAGTAATTTATTCGTTAATGTGTTTGGCATCACAACAGTTAACAGAAACAATCGGAACATCTCTTACACAATATTTTCCAACTGATGACAGAAATTTTGTGTTTTGTTTTAATACATTCTTTTACTTTAATAAACGTTTTTACACATTATTTTCATCTCATTTTTAATAATCATTTTTTACAAAAACATATTCAAAAAAAACTGTACAATAGTTTAGAACCAAATAATCATATATTACTTACTAATAAAAAACATTAAATTTTTTTAGATATCTCTAGAATTCGTCTGTTTTTCTTTATTTTCTTTATTTATTTATTTTTTTGATACATTTTTAGAGAAATTATTTTTCTTATCGAAAAAACTTTTATTTTCCAAAACATTTTTCAAAATTGTGTGAAATCTATTTATTAAAATGTTTAACACATTTTTTGATGTGTGCTATAAAATGATGGATAAGTTTCCTTTTGATACGAATTATGAATACATATAACTTATAACTCGAGAAAAACTTTTTATATTCGAAATTAAATTCTTCAACAATTGTTATTCATTTTTTAAGAAATCAATTCTACGAAATTTAAAATTCAAATTTGATTTTTTGAGCTTAAAATTGAAGACAAACTTATTTCTGATCAATAGTTAGCTTAAAATACATTTTGAATTCTATAGAAACAAATATTTTTGTTTTTCAATTTATGATTCAAATTGTGAAACGAATTTTAAAATTGGAATTTTAATTCAATCATTTCAATAAAAATAAAAACCTAATTATCAGTTTTGAGCACTAATTCATGTTATGATTTATACAGTTTTTTTGTTTGGTGTTTGAAATTCTTATATAATTATTCTTAAATACAATTCTGTGAGAAACACTTTTTCCTGATATTCTCTCAATTTTCTGTTGGGCTCCCAATAATACCCAGATTACTGAGATTAAGTGAACAGAGATTAACCAATGGATTGGAAAACATCTAAACATCTTTATCTTTCCACTACTCTTCCCCTCTCTTATATCCTTTTTAATTATAATCAGAAAGAAATACAGGTAGAAAGAAATAAATTTGAACAAGAAAGAATATCGTCTGTAAATTGAATGTTGTTTAAATAGTTGAATAATAGAGACTCTGTATTATAGAGTATTATCGTATATAATATTCAAAAGTGAAAAAATGTGTGTATCGACTGAAATGGTTTTCTTCACATACAATCTTCTCTTGAGTGCAGAATTCGAATTTAGAGATGTTTATCATATCTGCAATAAATTACTAAATGTTTTACAAATGTTTTAAGAAACGATTTGATTTGTCTGAAAGGAAATTCTCATTTTATATATTATTTCTCAACTCTTTTCTCGCACTTTATTTGATATTCTGTTCGCAATCTTTTGTTCATTAATTATCAAAATTTAATAATTGTGAAATTTTATTTCCACTGGTTTTCAGAATAATATTTTCTTGGCTTTAGTATTCTTG
Organism: Liacarus xylariae; assembly: GCA_034693365.1. Lineage (NCBI taxonomy): Eukaryota > Metazoa > Arthropoda > Arachnida > Sarcoptiformes > Liacaridae > Liacarus > Liacarus xylariae. The sequence goes on from JAQFXN010002155.1 coordinate 9,259, forward strand.
AAATTATGATTATTAATGCATTATTTTGTTCTGTAATTTAGTTAACATTTTATAAAAATCAAATCGAAATAATTGTTCATATATTCTCTGAAGAATTATAAATATCTTTCTTTAATTTATAGACAATCCTTTTGTGGTAAAGTATGAAAATTAGTTTTAACAGAGAATATAAAACAATATTTAATATGAGAAAGGTGTCATTTCAGACCCATGGCAGTTTTCTTCTGTACCCCTTCTTTGGACAAAATCTTAAAGTAATTAATTTATCGATACTTCTATAACTCAATACATAATAGAATATCTTCATTGGAAAAGTAGCTATGAATCAGGGATGTCCAGACTTGAAAATGTTAGGGGTGATTTTTTGTTTGCTTTTCACCTTATTTTTTCAGTTTTAATCTCACTTTTTGCTCCAAGTTTAGGGGTATCAACCACAAATTTTGCTAGGGGGGGGGGGAATACTCCGGGTTGAAACCCCTGTCTGGACATCCCTGCTATGAATGCAATCGGAGGTTAAACATATTCAGACAAATAGAGAAATAGAATGGAAATTGTATTTATTGAGTACTCCTTTTACTCCTTTTTAAATAGACTTCAATATAAAAACTGGAGAACACATAAACAGAATAAATAGTAGAAAATTGAAGACTAAAAGAGAAAATGATTACGAAATAGAAAATGAGAGAAAAATAAAAGAAAGTTTAATGAAATAAAAAGTTTTGTGCTTTAGATTCTCCCCCTCTCTTTCTCCCTCTCCATCCCTGCCTCTCTAGATCTCCCTTTCCATTGGTAGGGCATTAATGGTTATAAAAACTATACAGAATATAAGACTTGAGTGACTGAATTGAGTACTTATTTTTCCTCATTATTTCCTAGTCTTCACGGGTTCTCTGTGTGTCTCTCAATAGTGATTCTTCTAATTAAATGCCTTAAAATCTTCTTCACTGATGACGAGTATAATATATATTTTTCTACGAAACAGATCTAAAAAAAGATTTTTTTTCTGGCGATTATATAATGAATGACTCATTATTAATGAGAAACGATTTGATTGATTAAAAAGACTTTCATCTTTTTTTTGTAGGGATTTTTTCTTTGTTTTTCCGTTACAAACAGTTAATTGAATTTTATATACCTTAACATAAATACAAGAAAACTTATAATAGAATATACAGAATGTCTTATATAATAAATAATAGCTTAACAGACAATTCTTGTGCTGTTTAGCACAACAAGGGTTTCTATAATATAATTACAAAATATTTCAACACTTTTATCATAACTTTTTACTCTTTCTCTCTCACAAAACATTTTATCCTTTATTTTCACAATAAAGACTTTATTTTGAAATTTTCCTAAAAATTATCGAAAAAATCTCAATTTAATAGAAAAAGAGGGAAAAATTGTAAAGAATATGATTCTGTATTCAATTCATCAGTAAATGAAAGCACAAACAAATATTTGTTATCTGCAATTCATTTGTGTGATTCTGTCATTCATTTTGTAAAAATAGAAGAAAAATCAATAAATTATTCAAATAAAACCAAAAAATAGTAAAAGAAAAAAATGAATCAAACTATTTCACAATTTATTCTTCGATGATATTTACATATTTTATATAACAAACAAACACAAAAAAAACTTATATATTGTATTTCCAAACAGAAAATAAAAATAAGACTTCATTCAAATTCAATTAATACTTATTATTATTTGATAACAACCAATACAATCAACTATTTGGCCTAATTTATAAATTCTGGTCAGATTTGGATTCTCTATTCAATCAGATTTGTGTTTCTTTTAGTTTGGTTTGATTTCTGGTTTCAAATATGATTTTATAACTTTTTCTTTTGGTTTTGTGTTTTTTAAATGTTATGATTCCTATGACTCAAAAGTCCTGCATATCTTCACGGAAGAGATAAGTAGTCCAATAGACGAGATTGAAGAGCGCGAACATTAATGGGAAGAATATTCTTGAGATAACGTCTATGCGTTTAGAACGGGTCGGGAATTTGGATAACCAGCGCTTACACCAGTTTTTCTTTGGTAGCGACACATGTATTTCACATGCCCTCAATTTTTCTCCATGAGGGTCGACACCCCGATGATGGACCAGTGGTCTCTGCAATATATGAAAGATTTTATTTAATTAATATTACATTTTTCAAAAAAAATTCGGAATACAACAAATTGAGGAATACATTTCTTCTATTTAAATTGTATGATTACCCGTTCCTTTCGAATAACTAATTAAAATGCTTTCTGATATATTTTTCAATATGAGAAGGAGTATTACAAGTGCTCATTAAATATTTTGTATTACTTTGAATAATACAAATAAACCAAAAGATTTTTATATGAATTTCATTCTTAAAATTTTGTTGCATTTATGTTACAAAATATAAATATTTCTTATTTTATTGAAGACAAAGTATAAAATTTTCATTCAAAAAAAATAAATAAATAAAAAATATTTTTTCCATTTCTTAAAAGATCTTTCATTATATGATTTGTGTTTTAGAAGTGTAGCTAAAAATAAAAGCAATCAATAATAAAAAAGTAACAAAAGAGAATAAAATGCTTGTATTGAGAAAAATCGCTGTAAAATTCATTTTATAAAATATAAATTCGTCTAATACTCTATGATATTCTTGAAAACAGTTGAAACTGACAGTTCTAATTAGAATGCGAAATTTAATCCATACGGGAATCCCTAATCCCTTCTTTTTCCCTTCCCTTTTCACTCCTGCGAAGCAATGGAAAAGGAATGGATTCAAAGCATATCAGAAGGGAGTGGGAATTGATTTAAAGTCAGTCAATAAGGGACCCGCGGGACCCATACTTGAAGGGAATCCATTCACTCCCTTACAGTGTTTAGACATAGAGTAACTATTATGTGTGTTATAGAGCTCGCGCACGCCAACTGAGTAGAGGGAATCACTTTACACTTACATTCCCTTCACTCCCTTACAGTGTTTAAACATAAAGTATTGTATTGAAGATAGTCGCGGGATTGAAGGGAATGAAAGGGATTGGACGGAATGGAATGATTGGAGGGAATGGCGGGAGTGGGATGGGAATGGATTCTAAACATATCTGATGGGAATGGATTTAAAAATAAGGCGAAGGGAAGGGATCAAGATTTCAAGACAATTTTGCACTCTAGTTCCAATAATATAAACCCACAAAATATATATATATATTAAATCATAAACCAATTTATAGAAAATATATGACAAAAGTCAGAAATGAAAAGAGAAGGACAGAGAAATAGTTTTGACCAATACAAGAAAGGACAAAAAATCATTTCCTTATATAAGAGATAAATCTATTGAAATCTGATGTATTGGTCAGAATTGGTTGAGTATTTGAGAGTTGCTAAGAGTTATATACTGTATATAATACTGTATACTAAGTTAAGTCTGATAATAGGCATTGCTACTATTGTTCAGTCAGTATTGACATAGGCCTCAGGGTATTAGAGAAAAATAAGTTCATTTTTTTCTTCAATTCCAGTACTACTGAAACTTCTCAATGAATTAAATCGATTCCGCAATTCAATTCTCATGTCTTTATATTATATTTTTGTCGAATTCATTACTCTTTCATCATTTTTCCTCATTTTATTCAGTTTATCTATTTATAATTTGAAAACTATTTCTCTGGAATCTAGAAAACTGGTAAATTGAGTAATATGCACTTTATATTTTAATCAATTAGCGGTTTATTAATAGGGATTTTGTATTATTCTTCATCTAAAATAAGATAATGTTCAGAATAAATAGTCACAATTATCAAACATTATATACAGAATATTCATCCATTCATTTTGGTGACCACTTATTCTTTCGACAGTAGATCCGATTTAATAAATATTATTTCCATAACCCCTGAACCATGTCATCGGTGTATTTTTTAATTTATATACTTATACTGTATATCTTAATATATGTCAGGTATTTTGACACGACTATAGTTTATATGCAAATTATTTATTATAATAATATAATTATTATTTAAAATAAATAACATTTATGCATAAAA